>BPLR01007685.1:0-86910 GCA_021605095.1 Caerostris extrusa
AAACTGAGGTTACGGATTCTCTGAAGTCAGAGCTCAGTTATAACTCTAATACTTTAGTGCTGCCAGCTCTAGTGGGAAGCAGTTAGGGGGAGTTCCTGGTGGAAGCTCACAGTTGCCAGCTGTGCTTTGTGCTTTACCAGCTCTGTTAGGAAACTAGTTGGGAAATTCCGGTCAGAGCTCCTAGTTACCAATAATACTTGCCTTAGTGGCACTTGGCTCAGTGGAAACTAGTTTAAGGGAAATTCTAGTCGGAAACTCTAGTTACCAACTCTAATACTTACTAGTACTTACCAACTCCTGGTAAAAGGAAAACTAGTTGGATTAGTCCGGAAACTCTAGTTACCAATAATACTTACTAGTACTTACCAACTCTAGTAGGAAGAAAACTAGTTGGAAATTCTGAGATAAGGAGTTACCAATATTCAGTCGGAAACTCTAGTTACCTAGTTGCAACTCTAATACTTACTAGTACTTACCAACTCTAGTAGGAAAACTAGTTGGGAAATTCTGGGGTCGGAAACTCTAGTTACCAACTAATACTTACTAGTGCCTACCAACTCTAGTAGGAAAACTAGTTTGGGAAATTCTAGTCGGAAACTCTGAAACTCTAGTTACCAACTCTAATACTTACTAGTACTTACCAACTCTAGTAGGAAAACTAGTTGGGAAATTCTAGTCGGAAACTCTAGTACTTACCAACTCTATACTTACTAGTACTTACCAACTCTAATAGGAAAACTAGTTGGGAAATTCTAGTCGGAAACTCTAGTTACCAATAATACTTACTAGTACTTTACCAACTCTAGTAGGAAAACTGGTTGAGTCGGAAATTCAGTTCGGAAACTCTAGTTACTCAGTCACCAACTACTAATACTCTTAGGAAAAACCAGTTTAGTCGGAAACTCTAGTTACCAACCAAGTACTCTAGTAGGTTGGGAGTCGGAAAACTACCAGCTTGGGGATTTCTAGGTTAATTCTAGTCGGAAACTCTAGTTACCAACTATAATACTTACTAGTACTTACCAACTCTAGTAGGAAAACTAGTTGGGAAATTCTAGTCGGAAACTCTAGTTACCAACTCTAATACTTACTAGTACTTACCAACTCTAGTAGGAAAACTAGTCGGAAACTCTAGTTACCAATATTACTAGTACTTACCAACTCTAGTAGGAAAACTAGGAAAAACTCTAGTTACCAATAAACTTATAGTCTTACCAACTCTAGTAGGAAAACTAGTTGGAAATTTGTCCGGAAACTCTAGTTACCAACTCTAATACTTACTAGTACTTACCAACTCTAGTAGGAAAACTAGTTGGGAAATTCTAGTCGGAAACTCTAGTTACCAACTCTAATACTTACTAGTACTTACCAACTCTAGTAGGAAACTAGTTGGGAAATTCTAGTCGGAAACTCTAGTTACCAACTCTAATACTTACTAGTACTTACCAACTCTAGTAGGAAAACTAGTTGGGAAATTCTAGTCGGAAACTCTAGTTACCAACTCTAATACTTACTAGTACTTACCAACTCTAGTAGGAAAACTAGTTGGGAAATTCTAGTCGGAAACTTTAGTTACCAACTCTAATACTTAGTACTGGTACTTACCAACTCTAGTAGGAAACTAGTTTGGGAAATTCTAGTCGGAAACTCTAGTTACCAACTCTAATACTTACTAGTACTTACCAACTCTAGTAGGAAAACTAGTTGGGAAATTCTAGTCGGAAACTCAAGTTACCAACTCTAATACTTACTAGTACTAGTTACCAACCAACTCTAGTAGGAAAACTAGTTGGGAAATTCTAATCGGAAACTCTAGTTACCAACTCTAATACTTACTAGTACTTACCAACTCTAGTAGGAAAACTAGTTGGGAAATTCTAGTCGGAAACTCTAGTTACCAACTCTAATACTTTTTTACTAGTACTACCAACTCTAGTAGGAAAACTAGTTGGGAAATTCTAGTCGGAAACTCTAGTTACCAACTCTAATAACACTAGTACTTACCAAATATAGGAAAATTTTGGCAGGTATATATAGTATAGAAGAATCAAGAATCTGTACGTTTAATTAGCTAAGAAAGAATATTGATTTTTATTATGCATATTATATACTTCTGCATGCAAAAACTTAAGCAGCAGGTGGGGTTTTTTGTAACTCCACTGAGAAATGATCTGAGAGACTTGACATTCAGAAATGAGGGGAGAGTATTATGTACTTAAAAGATGGCGAAAGCATCGGCGCTGAAAAAGGAATACAATGCATACGGTATGGAATCAAACAAAAACAAGCTTTATTGAACGCATAGTATCGCGATTTATGATTGTCTATCCAAGAGGAAGAACAACAAGTAGATGTTCCTTAATATGGGATATGCCCTCCCCTCACTACAATGGATTTGCTTCTGCACCGTCTCCGTATACTCGTGAACCAGCTGGTTGCAACATTTCTTGCAGTAGGAGTGCCATTCCTCAATCAGCATCTGTTTGAGTTGTTGGGTGTTCTCCAAGGAAAGCAAGCATGCTGCAATGTGTGTCCCCCCAAAGCATCCCACACATGTTCGATGGGATTTAAATCTGGGTTGTATGCTGGCTAATCCATTCGAGTGATATCTTCACTTTCCAGTAGCTCCTCAACAGCAAGAGTTCTGATGTGGCCGTGCGTTGCCATCCATAAAAAATTAAGTCTGGACCAAATGGCACTTCGGAACAGACGCACATGGAGAAGGAGTTCCTCCTCACAATAGCGATCCCCGGTTGCAGACCCTCTGTCGAAAACGTGGAGCTCAGTTCGCCCGTTCAGCAAAATGCCCTCCCCCAGACAAATTCCAGAACCACCATAATCTTGGGTGAATGTCCTTGAGGTTACTGGGATAAAACCGGGTCCCGACCTCTCTCCAAATCAAAACGCGTCGAGAATTGCTTCTGGTACTCATCCGTAGAGGACACGACTCCATTGATCAGTTGTCCAGTTTTTTGTGCTCTCACGGTGGCATCGGTGGTCACTTTCAACGGGAGGAGCAGCGTTCAAGGGCGGCGGGCGAATGGGCCCGCTTCGTGAAGGCGTCTGGCCGCTATAAGCGCGACACTTGTCGCCCGTTTTGCTGTACAGAGTTGCTGAGCAATGGCGCTTGCTGATTGCTGTCGGCCTCTTTCGCCTGCAGGACGATATATCGTTCACCCCTGCAGTTGTCTTCCTCGGGCGGTCACCACCAACCTTTCTAACAGCTGTACCTGTGGTTTGGAACGCTTTCAAGCGCACGAAACGACACACTTTGTTGATTCGAACTCTGCAGCTACACTGGTGACAGTACGCCCCTCCTCCAGTTTTCCGATCATTCTTTCACGTGTGTGAAGTCTTCCAGGTGATTTCTTCTAGGCATATTTCAAGAAATGACTCACTGGCACTTGCAGGGAATATGTTGAATTGCGTCTCCATCCTTCCTTTTACTCTATTCTGTCGAAGCTGCGCGCGCCGACATCATCACGCGTTTTGCGTATGCTCACGTCACCCCGACGTTTCGTTCCTGATATTTGCATACACATGACGTTTCTACTGACTTACGTGTTCATTGTACTGATCTCCAGACCTCCTTTCTGCAATTTCATGTCTATCTGCTAAATTTTTACATTGTTGCTTAAGTTTTGCACACCAGTGTATTATATTTGATTTTTATTGTATATATATATAATAATAAGAAAGTAAAACATGAAAAAACCATATTTTGGCTTTAACTTAAATAATATTAAAAAAATCATTTCGCCAGCCCCTCTTTCCCTTTTTGTCATTTTCTCTTCAATAAATCACACACACACACCTCATGGGCTTTTATACATTCATGCTGGAAGTCACAACCAATCATATGTTTTAAGCATATGACGTTAGAAGACACAAAGTTATAAAAAATTGCATGAATAAAATATTAGAACCAATTTGTTAACAATAACGCGCATTAAAAAATATTTCGCCAATTTTCCTTTACAAAGGAAAATTCGACAACAAAGAATCTAGAAATGAATGTGCAGTAACTAATGTAGTAGTAAGTGTAATGCTCTGTTAGTTAACGCTCTGTAGTTAACTATTTTATTATACTTTTATCTTTAAATACATTTAAAATCTAAAAATACTACTGCTAAATAGTTAACTATTTCTTCGCATATGGACGTATATCATATATCGTGGGGGTTTTAGTATTCATCAACAAAAAGCATTCTAAATAAAAAGATATTAATAATGCAAAAATTCCACTTAGTTAAGTTTAAATTTCTTTATAATGGTATCATATACAATGGCCTGTGTACTTATAATAAATCGCGAACTAATTTGATGTAAGTTTAAAATTATTAACATACCATTAAATGTATTTAAAATTACAAGAAATATGGATAACCCTTGACATCCGGTTGTTGCTGTTCTTTTGAATATCGGGCCTTACATCGAAAACACAGAACAGTACAGGCCTTAAGGCTCGTTCCCACCGAGGCGAGACGTGAAGATTCAAGAGGCAAGCGACAAAATTTTTCGACCCCTTCACAGTGAAACGTCAGAAATAGTATTACGCCTAGTGAAAACCGCTTCGAGTTGAAAGTTGGGCAACTCCAAGCGGCGGATTGCAAACCGGTTTCAGGCGACCACGGTGAGGCTAGTGATTGGTCAAATTTTTCGCTTGCATCTTCTCGCCTTGGTGAGCACGAGCCTTTACACAGAAAACATCGATGTCATGGATTAGTTGTTGTTGTTGTTGTTGCTTATTCCCCTTGATTTAGAATCTTAAACCAAGTCCAGTAGATCATGCTGCATCAATAGATCGTAAACGGTCCCCCCTCATTCAACAGTTGCCTCACAGAGGCACCAATCAATCGATGAGATGAGGGAGACGGGATGGCCGAACAATGACAAAGGGTATATGTCTTCTGGTCTCCATTGAAGGTCAAACTCTTAGTGTGGCCAGTCCTTAGTCTAGCTAAAGCCGTTTGAGCAGGTCTAGGACAACAGCACTGCAAGGACATGCCAGGATATTTAGCGGCGTACCATGCATGAATTGGTGGCGACCTCCAAGAAGTATTCACTCTGGCTAAACATGGATTCGTAGATAAAATTATTTAATTTCTTCAAGGAGCTTAAAAATTCCGTTGGTACAGATTTAATCAATATTATTGAGACCAATTGGTAACCCAATGTTCACATGCATAACTAGCATGAAGGAAGGACAAGGTTTGAATCTATGAGCGGCATCTATAGAAATTATTGTTTTCAGAAACGCAGAGGCGAGATTTCGATAGAATAGAATCAGTATAATTGTGGTGCTCTGTGCCACAGGCTTAGTGTTCAATGATCGGCATTTGACATAGATGTTTTATAGTGGTTTTTGGAATCCACTTTAAACCATAGGACTCGGTCTAATATGACTGTAGAGGGTTGGGGGTAGGGTTAGGGCTGACAACCCTACCTCGTAAAAAAGAAAACATCTACATCTACTAAAATTAGACTTTTTTTTTATATCTAAAATTGTTATAAAACCAATAAATTTTATAAATATTGTAGACGATTATTTCAGAAAACTCTGCAACACATTGATATTTATAGACAAAGAAGACAAACACTGATTTACACATACTATCCTTATGCAATAATAATTTTTATTTATGCTGCATAATTGCTAAGAAGAGCCGAGTGACTAGAGCTCTGGCATTAGGTGCTACAGTTTTGGGGTTCGAACCGCGGCAGCGCCATGGATGTTTTTAGTGGTTCGGTTATAACTTATGGTTTAACGTGCTAATCCACTTTAAACCATAAGTCATGGTCTAATTTGAAAGTAGGACGTAGGGCTGACAACTCTATTCCGTATAAGGAAAAACATCTCCAGTCTCGAAATCTGCTAGTAGGCAGACGGCGTTGGCCCACCATGGGCTGTTACGCAAGACTTATTTTAATAAACTCCCAACCACTTCTTTAGAATAGTAATACTGTAAAAGCTGAAATGAATAAGGATGTGTTTTTTCATAGAAATAAATAAGGATGTGTTTTTTCATCGAAATGAATAAAGATTTTTTTTCATAGAAATGAATATGGAATGCAAAAAAATGTCTTTCATGCAGTGATTAAAGAAAAAAAAAAAAAAGCTCAGACAACAGTTGCAGTTTTTAAGAAAGGGCAGAATTTTTATCACACGTTAGGTATCACACTATCAGAATAGGTATCACATTATTTTAATATCTTTTTTTTTATTCCCTCATGTGCAAATGAAAACTGAGAAGCAATCTGGATCCAGTTTTCTCTGTTTGTTTCTATTACCACCATCAGAGTCAGTAAGGCACAGAGAGCTTAAAGGACTACTTAAGAAAACCTAAGATTTTTTAAGTAAAATAAATCATTTTTTATGAAACGAGACTTTGAATTGACAGAGGTTTATAAAAAGTTTTCAGTTAGTTATGACTTTTTGTTGTTATTTGTCGTAAATTTAAATAATTTCTCTTTAAATTTTAAAATTCAACTGAAAAAAAACAAGTTTATGTAATACAAGGTGGTTATAATTACACTGATCCTATTCACACCCCTCTAGAACCCATTCTACATAACGGATTTTGATGAAACTTGGTATATACGTTATAAGAACCATAGGGAAAATATTTTTACAATAAAAAAGAATAGTTCAAATTTTGACCACCAGGGTGGAATTGTGGCGTCTAAAGAAGGACAAAAAATTTGTCAAAATCATTAAAATTTATTCAGTACAGAATATGCTCAACGTGTGTTCCATTGACATAATTACGTGTTAAAAGCGCTTTATAGCGGGTTCAGTGGTAGAGTGAAGAAACTCGAGGAATTCCAGCAACATGGCGTGTAATGCTGGATTTTAACTCAGGTAAAGTCTTAATTTCTCCTCCATAAACACAATCTTTTAGGAATCCCCACAACCAGAAATCACAGGGATTTAAGTCGGGGGACGAGGAGGTCAGGCATCCGGAAAAGCTCTGGATATTACACGATTCTCTCCAAAGGTAGCATGAAACAAGGTGACTTTGCGCTCAATGTGAGGAGTTTACTTCATGAAGACAGTGGTCTGCAAACATTGCCGTTCCTGCATATCAGGCATGACTTAAGGAGTTCACTGTACCGTGAAGTCATGACAGAACGGTCCAAGGAAAACGGTCCGAGGTTTAAATCTGCAGTAAATCCATACCATATAGTCCCGTAATCAGAATGAAGTGGTTGTTGGTGCAGGACACTAGGAGGTGAAGCACCTCACATGCGGCAATTTTGATTATTCACAGCTTCACCTAAAGAAAAGCACGCCTCAACTGACCATAGAATTTGTCAAAGCCATGTCTCATCAACTTACATTCTCGCTAAAAAATCAGTAAGCAAATTCTTAGCGTGTTTGGTGGTCTTGAAGTTGCTGTATTTGCACCACATGGATTTTATATGGATACCATTTTAAATGGATCACAGAATTTTTCGTACTGCCGACCACGAAATTGCCAACTCACGTGACACCGATCGAGCATTCGCTGAAGAATAGCTGGAAGTGGAGGCTCTTTCAACCACATCAGTAGCAACTTCGATAGTTTCATTCGCAATTCCTTTCCGCCCTCTTCCTGGCAGCACACCCAAGTCTCTAGTCTCTTCAAATTTCATAACCATCTTCTTCAAACCATCCTTCGACATGAACCCTTTTAGCAATCTCTTTAAACGACGATATTCACTCAGTGCAGCTAAGCTATTGCTGTCGTTCTGATGAAACAGATTTTACCAATAAAACTCAATCTTTCTTCTGTAAAGGCATGATTAACGATAGCAAAGGCCCACGGAATGATTTTATGACTCTGACTGTAAATCTCTATAGGTTTGATTAATTTGCATAGGGAGATTTGAAAACTGCCCCTGGTGGCGGAAATTTTGAACTATTTTTTTATTGCAGAAATAATTTTGATAACTCTGCAATAAAAAAAAAAAAAGTATATTTTTCCTCATGGTCCATATTTTCATCAAAATCCTTTAAGCAAAACGGGAAGGGGGGATCTGAATAGGGTCACTTTAATTATAACCACCCTGTATGTTGAGCAAAATATCCTTTTTATGCTGCTTTTTCATAAACATCCTTCAAATATGAAATCCAACAGAAGTAAATTCACAAGCCAAAGTAAGCACAACAAATCTATCAAAATAATTTTTATTTAAAAGAAATATCACTTAAAAATCCAAAATTATAAACCCATACATTAAAACTAATGTAGGATTAAAATATTTACAATTTCTCTGCTAATTTTGACAAAAAAAAAATAAATCATAATGAAATGAAATTAAATAGTAAAAAAATCCCATGCTTTAAAATATGATAATCTCATGCTTTAAATAATGATATTTCATTTGTGTTACGAAGCCTATTTTCTACTAGGTGATTTCCAACCTCCAAAAGTTTTCTCCAACTCAACAGCACAGGCTATGGTGAGAGGATCGTTGTTCTTACTACCAACAATCTGTATACCATGGGGTAGTCCTTCTTTATTGAATCCCAAAGGACACTGAGTCACTGGTAATCCAAGGACGTTGAATATTCCAGTATAGCAAACGACTGTTAACTTGGGGACCATGCCGCAGTGGTAAGACGCAGGAAATGGTAAAGTGGGCATCAAAAGGACAGTGTCCTCATCCAGAAGACTGTCGAATTCCTTTATCCACTGATTCTCTATCTTTTCGAAGTAAGTATTTTGGTCTTTCCTGCACCATATGGGAAATTGAGCTACGTTCATTACCAAAAGTGTCATAACGATAAAGTCGATTTCCCAAATAGGAATTTAAGGAAATCTAATTTTTCACTAAAAGGCAAACCTCTGCCGCACGTGAGGGTGTCATTGACATCGCCCGCTGAAACAATAAGTCTGTTCACAACGCATCGCCATGCATCATACAGAGAAGGCAATTTTAGTTCTTTGCATGGTACATTATAATGCTTCTTGAAGTGGGTCACCGCCTAAAATTAAAAGAATAGAAATCACTGAACACTCAGATAATGCATTTCCATAATATATATGATTATGTTGTCACATATATAACATTATTGTAATTATTTTACTTTACTCATAACGTTATTATAGTTATTCTAGTGATGCTACTTACTCACATATGTAACAATATTCTAGTTACGCTATTTACACACATATATAACATTATTCTAATTATGTTACTTACCCACATATGTAACACTATTTTAGTTAAGCTACATTACTTAAAATATAATTCTAGTTATGCTACTTTACTTAAAACATCATTCTAGTTATGCTATTTACCCACACATATGTAACATTATTCTAATTATGTTACTTTATTTAAAACATTATTCTAGTTATGCTACTTACATGTGCAACGTTATTCTAGTTATATTACTTACCCACATATGTAACATTATAATTATGTTACTTACACGCATGTGCAACATTATTCTAATTATTCTACTTACACACCTATGTAACATTATTCTAGTCATCCCACTTATGCACATATGCAACATTATTCTACTTATGCTACTTCCCCACATATGTAACCTTATTTTAGTTATGTTACTTTTTAAAACATTATTCTAGTTATGCTACTTACACAGATATGTAATGTAATTCTAGTTATGCCACTTACACACACATATGTAATATTATTAGAGTTATGCTACTTTACACCATACGCAACATTATTCTAGTTGTGTTACTTGCATACTTGTGTAACAATATTCTAGTTAAGCTACTTACACACATAAACATTATTTTAGTTATGTTACTTTATTTAAAACATTATTCTAGTTATGCTACTTCACACATGTGTAACATTATTCTAGTTATGTTACTTTACACATATGTAAAAATTATTCTAGTTATTGTATTTGTACATATAACATTATTCCAGTTATGTTACTTGAACACATATGTAATGTTATTCTAGTTATTCCACTTACATAAAGTTGTTCCAGTTATGTTACTTACATATATGTCACATTGTTCCTGGTTATGTCAGTTACATACTTATGAGACGTTACTGTAGTTATGCTACTTCACACATATGTAACATTATTCTAGTTATCCCACTTATGCACATATGCAACATTATTCTACTTATGCTGCTTACCCACATATATAACATTATTTTAATTACGCTACTTACACACATATGCAATTATTCTAATTATGCTACTTACACACTTATGCAACATTATACTAGTTACGCTGTTTACACACATATGTAACATTATTTTAATTATGTTACTTTATTTAAAATATTATTCTAATTATTTTATTTACATACATATGTAACATTATTCTAGTTATGTTATTTATACATATGTAAACTTATTCTAGTTAAGCTACTTACATACATATGCAACCTAATTCTAGTTATGCTACTTACACACATATGTAACATTATTTTACTTATGTTACTTTATTTAAAACATTATTCTAGTTATGTTACTTACACATATGTAAATTTATTCTAGTTATGTTACTTACACATATGTAAACTTATTCTAGTTAAGCTACTTACATACATATGCAACCTAATTCTAGTTATGCTACTTACACTCATATATAACATTATTTTAGTTACGCTACTTACACATGTATGTAAGATTATTATAGTAACGTAATTAACACACTTATGCAAAATTACTCTAGATTACACTGTTTACCCACATATGTAACATTATTTTACTTATGTTACTTTATTTAAAACATTATTCTAGTTATGTTACTTACACATATGTAGACTTATTCTAGTTATGTTACTTTTACACATATGTAAACTTATTCTAGTTATAAGTTACTTACATACATATGCAACCTAATTCTAGTTATGCTACTTACACACATATATAACATTATTTTAGTTACGCTACTTACACACGTATGTAAGATTATTATAGTAACGTAATTAACATACTTATGTAAAATTACTCTAGATTACGCTGTTTACCCACATATGTAACATTATTTTACTTATGTTACTTTATTTAAAAACATTATTCTAGTTATGTTACTTACACATATGTAAACTTATTCTAGTTATGTTACTTACACATATGTAAACTTATTCTAGTTAAGCTAATTGCATACATATGCAACATAATTCTAGTTATGCTACTTTATTTAAAACGTTATTCTAGTTATGCTACTTACACACATATATAACATTATTTTAGTTACACTACTTACACACATATGTAACATTATTATAGTAACGCAATTTACACACTTATGCAAAAATTACTCTAGTTACGCTTTTTACCCACATATGTAACATTATTTTACTTATGTTACTTTATTTAAAACATTATTCTAGTTATGTTACTTACACATATGTAAACTTATTCTAGTTAAACTACTTGCATACATATGCAACATAATTCTAGTTATGCTACTTTATTTAAAACGTTATTCTAGTTATGCTACTTTATTTAAAACGTTATTCTAGTTATGCTACTTACACACATATATAACATTCTTTTTAGTTACACTACTTACACACATATGTAACATTAGTATAGTAACGCAACTTACACACTTATGCAAAAATTACTCTAGTTACGCTGTTTACCCACATATGTAACATTATTTTGCTTAAGTTACTTTATTTAAAACATTATTCTAATTATGTTACTTACACATATGTTAACTTATTCTAGTTAAGCTACTTGCATACATATACAACATAATTCTAGTTATGGTACTTTATTTAAAACGTTATTCTAGTTATGGGACTTTATTTAAAACGTTATTCTAGTTATGCTATTTACACACATATATATTATTTTAGTTACACTACTTACACACATATGTAACATTAGTATAGTAACGCAACTTACACACTTATGCAAAATTACTCTAGTTACGCTGTTTACCCACATATGTAACATTATTTTACTTATGTTACTGTATTTAAAACATTATTCTAGTTATGTTACTTACACATATGTAAACTTATTCTAGTTAAGCTACTTGCATACATATGCAACATAATTCTAGTTATGCTTCTTTATTTAAAACGTTATTCTAGTTATGCTACTTACACACATATATAACATTATTTTAGGTACGCTACTTACACACATATGTAACATTAATATAGTAACGCAACTTACACACTTATGCAAAATTACTCTAGTTACGCTGTTTACCCACATATGTAACATTATTTTACTTATGTTACTTTACTTAAAACAATATTCTAGTTATGTTACTTACACATATGTAAACTTATTCCAGTTAAGCTACTTGCATACATATGCAACATAATTCTAGTTATGCTACTTTATTTAAAACGTTATTCTAGTTATGCTACTTACACACATATATAACATTATATTAGTTACACTACTTACACACATATGTAACATTATTATAGTAACACTATTTACACACTTATGCAAAATTACTCTAGTTACGCTGTTAACCCACATATGTAACATTATTTTACTTATGTTACTTTTATTTAAAACATTATTCTAGATATATCACTTACACATGTAACATTATTCTAGTTAAGCTACTTACGTACATATATAACATAATTCTAGTTACGCTACTTACACACATATGCAATATTATTCTAGTTATGTTACTTCACATTTAAGATATTATTCTAGTTATTCTTTAACGTTATCAAATTATCGGCATTTTACATGTTTGAAAATAACTAAATTGAAAACACACAAAAACAATACAAAAATAACACATTCATTAATTTACTGTAAGATTTGTAGATCAATTACTAACAGAATCACAAAGGAAATCCCGTCAAATGTCTTATTTATATTATTTACGAAACATTTTAGTAATATACAAATAAGCAAAATTTAATTTAAATTTATATACGTACCTTCTTCAGAGCAATTTTTATTTCTTTTTCCAAAGGAACCACGAAAGGACTTTGCATTTGTGTCAAGTAGTAAACTTTTAACTTGCTAAAATCCACCTGTAAAATAATTACAATTTTGATTAACCTTTTAAATGCAGAAAATTACAATTATTTAATTATCTTTTATTCAACATAATACAAGTTGCCTTTTTTGAAAACATTGAAATGCTTATAAGTTTTGTTATGGAAAGTGAAGTTTTTAAATCAAATATTATTTTTATGTTTTCGTACAGAGAAATCTTATTTAAAAAAATAAGAAAAATGTGTCATCTGGCGCTAGATGGCGCTACAACATTGTGACATCCTACATGGGATTAAGCTATACGAGATCATATATAAAATTTGAGACATACATTTTGAATTAGTTTAAAAAGAACAAAAAATTAATAAAATGCATTAAAATTTATAAGAAAATATCTTTGGATAATTGAAATTAGCATCAAATCGAAGCATTTAATGTATTTAATTTGTATATATTATAACGTCTTGGCCTATACTATACCTATATACAGAACTCTGAGTTATTACCAATTATCATATCAAAAAAAATAAAAATGAAAATGAAGAATTAAATTTGATTCATAAGTGCAATTCACTCCAAGAACGAAGATTTTCAGAGTTATTGAGTCCACAACAAATCTAATCCACCGGTCTGCGAGACCTTAATTATCACACGGCTCGATACACGAAACTACAAAACAGGCGGAACTCACTTTGTAACTCAAACTCACTCACTTTGTAAACAGGCGGAATATCCGGCCTGTTCAGTCACTTTTAAGAAAAAAAGAAAAACAACATTTCTTGTCGACTTGTTACAAAAACTTTCTTCTTCCTTCTTCAAAAAACCTCCCTTTAAGAAAATCCGCCAAGAAGAGTGGGGTAGGGTCAGCTTCCCTCACTTCTCTTTTGAAGTCGACACTATCTTAGCCCATGGTCTAGCACCCATCACAGTGCAACAACTCATGGCGTAGTCGATATTCCATCTGTTTCGACCTGTGAAGATCGAACAGGTAATCACTAATTTCATGAGGTCTCATTATCCATGACACTGATTATTTGCTATCAGATTTGAGTGACAGGTTGTTCTCATTAGTGCAAAACGCTAATTGCATGTAATATAAGCATCCACAATATTTCTTATCTGCTGTCAGATTTCAGCGATAGGTTGTTATTATGTCCTTTGTTAAAGAATATACATTCCTCTCCTGGGAACGAAATGCTACAATATAACTGGTTGATCGATGGTTATTCCATGAAGAAAATGAGAATTGTGCAGCTCTATTTGCAAACTACACGCACAATTAAAATTTCATCTCTTGGGAGAAAACATTACTATTCTGGCGACAAAAGTTTTCGTTATTGAAGAAATATTTCTTTCTTTGAAACTCACATCTAGTTAACCTGGTCATGGTATGGATGTTTGTGAGTGGTTCGAATCCACTTTAAAATGTAGGGCCTTGTATGCTTAGCCCTTGTGTGCACAAGATGACCGTAAAACAACAAACCAAATACAATCCACATCTAGTTAATGTGTATATTTTTGTTACTTGCTGATTACTGTTAATAACAACGTATAAGAATGGAACGTATGGAATAAGGTGTTATTAACAACGTAAGATATTTTTTTCCTAATGCAGTTGGCAAACACTTAGACATCTTGGTCATGGATGCCTTAAGGCAAGCGCTGCACAGACGTTACTCACTTTGCATTACCCAGGGGGCGCGTGTAGCTTGAAGATAAGCCACGGTGTAATAATGCCCCCGCAACTCTCTACGATCCTATTAGACCGGGACCTACGATTTAAAGTGGATTCCGAAGCACTACAAACATCCAGGACACCACGGGACTCGAACCCGAAACCTGTGGTACCGAGCGCCAGAGCGCTAGCTACTCAGCCATTCAGGCCCTACAACGTAAGATATGAATTTTTTTTTTATTCAGAGAATAACCATTCTATTTTTATTTATATTTCCAAGCACGGTGAAAATTGTACAAAACAAAATTTGTAATCACACATACCTGTTGTCCGAATTTCGTTCGTACTTCATCGTTAGTGGACAGAACTTTCATGCTGGTGACAAGATCTTCTGCGTATCTGCACATAGGGCCGGCAAGTATTAATTTGTAGAGTGGCGGTTTGCGGGTATCCAAAGGATCGAGTCTCTTGGGAGGCAAGGAGTCTTCATTTGGGGCCAAATCTAAAATGGGAAAAAGCACATTTGATGTAATTTTTAAGCAGTGGGATGCAAAAGTAATTTTTTTATACAGCACGATCCAACTTTATCCAGGGTAATCCCAAAATATTTTTTATTCAGAGTGATCCAACAGTCGTTTTTATGCAGTGTAATCCAAAATAATTTTTATGCAGCAAAGAAAAAATTTTTAAACAATTACGATTCTAAAGTAATTTTTAAGTGAGTACGATTCAAAGGTAATTTTTCAACGAGTACGATTCTAATGTAATTTTTAAACAAATGCCATTCAAAAGTAATTTTATGCAGCATGATTCAACTTTATGCAGGGTAATCCAAAAATAAATTTTATGCATGAAATTCAAAAGTAATTCTTGTACAGTATGATCAAATAGTAATTTAATACAATATGATCAAATAGTAATTTAATGCAGTATGATCAAATAGTAATTTAATGCAATATGATCAAATAGTAATTTAATGCAGTATGATCAAATAGTAATTTAATGCAGTATGATGTAAAAGTCATTTATATACAGCCTGATGAAACTTTATGGAGGTTAATCCAAAAGTTGTTTTTATGTAGTATGACACAAAAAGTCATTTATATACAGCCTGATGAAACTTTATGCAGGTTAATCCAAAAGTTGTTTTTATGTAGTATGACACAAAAGTCATTTATATACAGCCTGATGAAACTTTATGCAGATTAATCCAAAAGTTGTTTTTATGTAGTATGACACAAAAGTCATTTATATACAGCCTGATGAAACTTTTTATGCAGTGTAACCTAAAAATAATTTTATGCAGTGCGATCCAAAAGTAATTCTTGCGCAATATGATCAAATAGTAATTTTATGTGCATGATCTAAAAGTAATTTTTACGCAGTATGATCAAATAAATAATTTTATTCAGTTTGATCCAAAAGTAATTATTTGCAATATCTTTAAAAAACAATTTTATTTCATACGATCAAAAAACAATTTTTATTCCGTATGATCCAAAAGTATTTTTGCAGTATGATCAAAAAACAATTTTTATTCCGTATGATCAAAAGTATTTTTTGCAGTATGATCAAAAACAATTTTTATTCCGTATGATCCAAAAGTATTTTTATGCAGTATGATCAAAAAATAATTTCATCCAGTGTGGTCCAAAATTAATTTTATTCCGTATGATTCAAAGGTAATTTTTTTGCAGTATGATCCAAAATTATTTTTATGTAGCATGATCCAACTTTATGCAGTGTAATAAAAGTAGTTTTTAAGCAATATGATCAAAAAATAATTTTTATGTGGTGTGATCCAAAATAATATTTGTGCAGTGTTGTCCAAAATTAATTTTTATACAGTGTAATCCAAAAATAATTTTTATGCACTGTGGTCCAAAATTAATTTTTATGCACTGCAATCCAAAAATAATTTTTATACAATATGGTTCAAAATTAATTTTTATGCAGTGTAATACAAAAAAAATAATACTTTTGTAGTATGATCAAAAATTATTTTCATTAAGATACAAAAGTAATTTTCATATAATATGATTCAAAATTAATTATAGGATAATAATAATTAATTTCATAATAGTAATTAATGGATCACTAGCAAATAAATCACCAATCCTTTTTGCCAAAAATTGTATAATTAATTTATTTTTATGGGTGCATTGTTTTACATATTCAGGATTTTGAAGGATAAAAAACAGCCTATAACAGCCGCTGTGATTGGAATGTATATGTGAGAAGAATCGAAGAACTTCAAGTCTACCTCCACACCCACTTAACCACGACTTCTGAACCTTGCAGTAAATGAATGCGATCTCACTAACAATGGAAAGCGATATTTATCTATCACTACGTGCGATTATCCATCTCTTTATCACAATTTGCATTCATTGCACTTTTATGCGAAGGTCTCCGCCACAAGCATGAATTGAAGAGTCTCTCCATTGTCAGAATGCAGTAGAACCTCTTTAAGTCGAACCTCGATAAGTCGAAAACCTCCACAACTCTAAAAAGTTTTGTTCCCTTCCCTTCAAACCCCAAAACCTCCATTATTCGAAATTTCAACCCCTATATGTTCGAAATAATGAGTCGAACCCCACAAGCCATTTTGGTATTTATTTTCCTCCGTAACTAGAAAAAAAAATTGGACCTCTGTATCTTGAACATTAGCAATGTTTGATTTTTATCTTTTGTTGTCGATTGCAAAAATATCCGAAGTAGTTTGGTTTCACTGCACTACACACCTATTTTAACAGCAGTATACGAATAATATTGTTAAAAAAAAGAGTGCTGTGAAAAGTAAGCTGAAAACTTTGACTCTCTCTGAAAAGTTTGAAAGGCTTGAAGCTGTGAAGAGTTGTCAAAAGAAGAAAGACGTTGGTGAACAATTTGGCCTACCAATGAGTACTCTGTCAAAAATAATAAAAATCGAATCGGACATCACGAAAAGTTGAAAACCTTCACAACTCGAAAATTTTCCCTTCTAGCCCCAAAACCTCCATTACTCAAAATTTCAACCCCCTATTAGTCGAAATAATGAGTCAATCCACACCAGCCATTTTGGTATATATTTTCTCTCCATAACTCGAAAAAAAAATTGACCTTTGTATCTCGAACATTAGCAATGTTTGATTTTGCAATCTTTTTTACAACTCGATCATCTGAAACTAATTACCTCGATAGCTCGAAGAAAATAAATTACCGACTTTAAGGATTTGCCGACAATGCACGTCATTGTTTCTTAGAAAACAATGTATGAGTATATAGTAAATAGAATATGACCAATTCTATGAAATAGCAACTCGGAAGAAAAAGAATTTTCTGCTCTTTATTTAGATAATGCTATAGATAGAGAACGATCGCAAAAAAAAAAAAAAAAAATAATAATAATAATAACTGACTTTTTTAATGCATAATATTTTTAATTTTAAGGTTGTTTCGAATTATTTTGATTTTTTATTGTAGTACATAATATGAACATGTTTACTTCCTCTGTAACTTGAATTTTTATTTATTTTACCTCTCTAACTCAAAATAAGTAAGAAAATATCTAAGCCTCTACAAGTCGAATATTTCGTTACAAAATCCGCGTAAGTCGAAAACTCTATAACTCGAATTATTTGTCGTCTCCCTTGAAGTTCGACTTGCAGAGGTTCTGCTGCATATATGAGCATGATGCAGACATTCATATTTCTGATTTTTTTTCATGTAGTCTTTTATTGTAAATAAATCGTTTAGTTTCGAATTCTACAAATATATTCTAAATTCACCAGAGAGCTCGAAAAATTTAAATGTTTACGAAAATACTCAAAGCAATGAATAAAATATCACAGACATGGTAAATCCATACGCTGAATAGTTCTTCCAACGTTCTCGATTAAGAGGTTTGGTTGTAGTTTAGTTTCAAATACGTCGAAAATACAGCTTTAAAGAAAAAATATATTAATGAAATGCCTTCTACTATGTGAAGCCATTTCTATTATTTTCTTTTACTCTATCATATATCTAGGCTGTTCTTTTTTATACGACATACGAGCAGCTGTCATAATTACATAGACCGTTTCCCTACGTTTTTGTAAATTACATAGATTATATAGACATGATATTCAAGTTATTATAATGTATATTTTCACAATTAGAGTGGCACTTGCAAGACACTTATCAAAAATAGGTACATGCTATGATATTCAAGAAAGAAATGCCTTCTACTATGTGAAGCCACTCCTATCGTTTTTTTCTTACTCTATCCTATATCTAGGCTGATATTTTTCATATGACATACGAGCAACTGTCATAAGTACGTAGACCGTTTTCCTATGTTTTTGCAGATTACATAGATTATATAGATCGTTTTCCTTTGATTTTGTAGGTTACATAGATTATATAGATCATTTCGCTATGTTTTTGTAGATTACATAGATGATATAGGCCGTTTTCCTATGTTTTGTAGATTACATAGACCGCTTTCCTATATATTTGTAGATTACATAGATTATATAGACCGTTTTCCTATGTTTTGTAGATTACATAGACCGCTTTTCTACGTTTTAGCAGATTACATAGATTATATAGACTGTTTACTATTACATATAGACTATTACATATACATATAGACTATTACATAGGCCGTTTTCCTATGTTTGATATAAGCATGCTAACATATTTGACTCTTACCTCTTGTTGGCATGTGAGCGAAAATTCCCGTGAAATGAGCCGGAATTCGAAGACTTCCAGCGATGTCATTGCCGATTCCAAGAACAGACCCTCCAGCACTGATCAGGGCACTTTCACCACCTAAAATGATTTAACAACAGATTTCGGGATCATTTCAATCACTATTTAATACATATTACTTCGTTAAACTTTGTTTTCTGCTATTGAAACAAAAACAAGTAATAAAAAAAAAAAAAATTTTAAAATCAATTCCTATTTTTTTTTTCACTAATATTGCAGAAAAGTCATTTATAAATAATTTTCATTCATTTTTTTTTAAATTTATCTGGCGCCATCTATTGCCATCTAGCCATTGGCAATGTGGATTCATAGTCACCATTCATAGCCATTGCCATTGTGGATTCATAGTCATTGCCATTGTGGATTCATAGTCATTGACGAAGTGGATTCATAGTCATTGACGAAGTGGATTCATAGTCATTGACGAAGTGGATTCATAGTCATCGAGAAAATATTTTCATATGTGTCTCTCAATAGAATGATGGAATAAAATTTAATTAGATCTATGGTAATGGTTTTAGTTCTAGTTTTTGATTAATATGTAATTCTAAACTTAACAAGTAATATAAAAAACATTTTTTTTTAAAGTCAATTCCTACTTTTTTTTTTACTATATATTGCAGAAAGTCCTTTATAAATAATTTTCATTCATTTTTTAAAGTTTATCTGGTGCCATCTATTGGTAGATATATGCAACTTAAATCTAAAAAAAACTAAAATTAATTAATTAACTTTAATTACTGAATTAATATTTGAAAAACTGTATTAACATCCAGTGTCATCCACTACAAGTTCAAAAAATGTATTTGAACTTGAGTGGATGAATAAAAATATTTTATGAACGATTGAAAATTTGAACAAGGTATATATATATAGGAGAGTGTGAACTAATAGAAGGAATTGAAAAAAAATAATGAAGTGACCTTTGAATATGTCAATCCACGAGTCGAAGGAAAAGTTTATTTTAACAGTTCTAACTCAGCTCTACATTAATAATTGTTTAATTTATAATAAAGAGCCGAATAAGACTTTATTTACCAATTTTGTACAATTATTTTGAATCTTTGCTAAATCTGTTGATAGAATAAACTAATTAATTAACACAACACTCAATTAAGTTTCCGATCTGACACATATAAGGCAATTCTGTTGACAGACCCATATGATTTCTGGATAGTAGCATCTTTCAAACGGTACATGTCAAAATTTCATGACATTCTGATTATTAGTTTACAGGTAACATTGGTATTTGTGACCCCAGTTTTGTAATGTTCAAAACAATGGATAAAAATAATTTCATGTGCTGATTAAATATTGTTTTTTGAAGGGGGAAAACTGTGTTGATGTGCATTGTAAAATTCAATACAGTGGATTTATAAGCATTATGGAGACTCTGCGCCAGCGAAATCAACTATTATTGACTGGTATGCTAAATTTAAATGCGGTCCTACAAACACCGATGATGTTGAACGCTCTGGTTCACCAAAATTGGCAGTTGTTCTTGAAAACATAAAAGAAGTCACAAAATAGTTTTTGAAAGACCTTAAAGTGAAGTTGAGTGAGATAGCTGACACCTTAAAGATATTAGAGGGAAGTGTGTTTACAATTTTACACAAAAATTTAAGTATGCTTAAAATGCTTTCGAAGTGGGTGCTCACTTCAGACCGAAAACAACAACGCGTCGACAATTCAGAGCGCTTTTTGGAGCTATTCAATCGAGATAAAAGGGATTTCTTGCATCGGTATGGGACAATAATGAAGCATGGATTCCCTATTACACACCTAAATCAAAATGATCGTCAGCTGAGTGGACATTAGCCTGTGAAAGTCGTCAAAATTGACCAAAAACTCTAAAATTAGCAGGCAAAGTTATGGCCTCCATATTATGGCGTGGGATACGCATGATATTTTATTCATCGGCTATTTTGTGAAAGATAAAACTATCAGCAGCGAATATTAAATATCATTATTGGATCGATTGAGTGTAGAAATTAAGAAAAAAAAAATGCGGTTTCACCAAGACAATGCCCCGTGCCACAAGTCGATGAAAACTATGGTGAAATTGAAGGAATTACGCTTCGAATTGCTTCACCTATCTTACTGTCCAAATCTGGCCCCCAGGGACTATTGGTAGGGACTATTGGCATTTTAGGGTCGTTCCTTAGAATCAGTGCATCTCACTTGGAACCTCGATATAAGGAACTTTCAAAAATAAAATCGCAATTTCATTCATCTGATTAAAATATTTAATTTGTAATACTTGTATATTGGTTTTAAAATTTTAGAAAAATTTATCTTGGCCCGCCAAACTTTTTTTTTTTCCAATTTTTTGCCCGCGACAGAAAAAGTTTGCCCATCCCCTGCCTTAAGGCATCCGAGATAACTGTCTAAGTGTTTGCCAGCTGCATTAGAACAAAATATTCACATCCGTTGTTTAAAAAAATAATAAAACCTACTTACCACTACTCCCTCCGCTTGTCCTGTTCGTATCAAATGGATTACACGTTACACCGTATAGTTTATTCCTGGTTTCCATGCTAAGCCCCATTTCCGGGGCGTTTGTGGTCGTCAGAACGATAGCTCCGGCATCTCTCAGCTGTTTCACAATTGGTGCATCTTCTTCAGCAACCACATCTTCAAAAAGTTTAGATGCAGCTGTATGTTTTAAGCCTGCGTGACACAGTAAACGATGTTAAAAGAATATTATCACAATATGACAAATATATATTTAAAAACTATAACATTATTATTTTTTAATTGTTTATGTAAATAAATATGTTCTAGTTATTATTTTACTAAAAACTATGTTGTGTACCCATAGCAAAAATAAATTATAGGGAGTTTTGTTGGGTTTTTTCACGCTGAATTAAAACATGCGGCTTGAGGACCGAGTGACTAAAGTTCGGGCTAGGATCCCGGCGGTGCCATGAATGTTTGTAGTGGTTCGGAATCCACTTTAAACCGTAGGTCCTTGTCTCGTATGACTGTAGAGCGTGACAGAGCCCATTCAGATATCCTCACACCCACATCATTTCTAAACTGTAAAGGGGCAACTCAGCTCTAGGCATAGTAGGCATAGTAGGATGTGGTATAGTAGTTGTAGAGTAGTAGTCAAACATGATTGCAGGGCGTAGGGCAAAAACATAACTCAATTAAAAAAGCCAAAGGATCACACTGTAATTTCTCGAAGGCCACGTTTGGAAACGTATTTATCAAATCGAATAATGGTTGTAAACTTTCATATAATAAGTTTATTTCGTTAAAAATAACTATAATTCTTATATAATTACTATAATGTTTTAATGTTAGGCTGCTATTTTAATAAAACTGGAATGAATTTCAAGTGTAAAATAAAAAAAAAAAAAAAAAAGCCTATAAGTGTCATTAATTTGAATAAATGAAATTATTTGCTAGCTAACCTCAGAAAATTACTACCTAACAAAATCAAAAATAGTGAAGGGGTGTTTATGATAGATAAGAGGAGGGGGACTACTTAAATAAAATGTTTACTGAAAGGATTCTAGAAAGAGCTTTTTAACGTAATGGAGGAATAACGTGACATGGTATTAGTTGTTCAGCAAACAAACCTGAAGGGTGAAAGCAAGTACGCCTTCTCTATATCTTTTTAGTTCATTGTTAAAATTTCTAAATATAATCGCGTGCTTTAACTTTGTTCTCCCACCTTTAACACCAATCAGAACTTTAATGGTAATGGGGACTCCAAGCAGAGGCTTTTCTTCGGCAAGCAGTTCTGGCGAGTATTTTCTGGAGCTGACGATTAAATCCACCGCTCTTGCTTGGTTTAGAGCATCGTCGAAGCAGCATTCGGCTGTTGCATTCACCAGCGGGTTCA
This sequence comes from Caerostris extrusa, assembly GCA_021605095.1. Classification (NCBI taxonomy): domain Eukaryota; kingdom Metazoa; phylum Arthropoda; class Arachnida; order Araneae; family Araneidae; genus Caerostris; species Caerostris extrusa. Next base: position 23,182 of record BPLR01007685.1, read on the forward strand.
CTTCTAGGATTCTTACTATGTAGGCTTTGACCACGTCGACGCTTTTGATCTGAAAGTTGAAAAATCACTGTTCACTTACTAACGTGACATAAAACTATGCATAACATAAAAAACATTAAAGGTACCTCTTAGTAATATTTTAAGAAGAGGATGAACACTATTTAATCACGTGCCATGATATATAATCCTAAATGAATCATTTTTTAAAAATATTGTTTAGTTTTAGGGCAATTTTTTAATCCATTGAAAAGATGTATTGCTAATGTTATGATTAATAAGTGTCTATCATATTTTATTTATTTATTATTAAAGAAATTCTAGCATTGATTTATTTATTCTGATTTAATTCGTATACATTATAAATTCATAACTATAGTCCTCCACTTTATCGTCAGAATTATTTCTACCATACATTGCTGTTATTATTACTAAAAATGTCCTCAACTTTACTCATTATGATCCCTGTATAACCTCATTATAGCCCCTGCTAGAATAGCCTCATTGTAGCCCATGGATGTCGAAAAAAGGCGACTAAAATGAGTATGCAGTGCCGAGGGTATAACCTGGTGAGGTAAAGTTAGACTTCTCCCTTTGGGTTCCCCATGTCATTGTGCTGCAAGATCAAGGACAAAAAAGAAGCTGCATTTTTTACAATTTATCCAAACTCGTCGGTCTATGGACACACGGGTTCATGAACTTGGTCTAGATGTTGCTGTTGACCAAGTAGGATAAGAATCAACGACAACAGCATAACTATAATCCTCTTGCTCATCGCTAGAACCTTTACTACCATGCATCGTTATTATCACCAGAAATGCCATCACTTTTACTCATTTTGAAAGAAAACGACGGAAAATAAATCTAGTGTGTCACAAGCAATAAATGAGACTCAGATCTTTGTTCTAAAAACATCAAGTTCAATGTCTGTAAAAACAAACTAAAATAAGATAGAATAAATGTTTCCAGGTGTACAATGCCATGAGTAAGCTTAGAATAGTACGAAGAGGTCCAAAATACTCGTTTTAGTCTAGAATTAAAAATTAATTTCGCCAACTGTTATCGCTTTAACGCCAAATTTTAACACTATTATGTGTAAATATTTATATCTAATTGCCTTTTACGCCAAATTATATCGCTTTATAGCCAAAATCTTGAGACCATAATTTTGTTTTTCTAACTCAAAAATGTATAATTTTAACAACGATAATTATACCTATTACGATAAAATTACGCCAAAATTATTTTCTAATATGTCATTTTTTTTTTTTTCTTTATACGTCAAAAAAAAAATATTTCCTGTCGTTAAAAAAACGATACCGAATTCGAAGAAAGAGATAAAAGAATAGAGAGAGAGAGAGAGAAATAGAAGAAAAAAATTTTATCTGACATGAAAATTATCTTTTATTGCCTTTCCTTCCATAGACATATCAAGTAAATGAAAAAATATGTATATAAATTAAAAAAAAATAAAATAACATTACAAACCCCAGAAAAATTTAATACGTTCCAGCGGCCTTTTTTCTTCCATGAACTAAAAATTCTAAAATTAAAAAGTTACATTTTTTCCACTTGGATTCAAATAACGGTTGCCACAAAACCTTAACTATTTCAATAGCATTAAAAACAAAATCATTAAACCACATAAAAATTCAATACGTTTCAGCAGCCGTGAACTAATGTTCTAAAAATAAAAAGTAACATTTTTTCACGCAAATTCAAATAACTGTTGTCATAAAGCCTTAATCATATCAACAGCATTAAAAAGAAAATAATTATTTGAAGATCAAATATAAATTAATAATAAAGTAAAAATCGTTTTTGTTGTTTTTTTCGTATTTTCATGAGTGGCAACAATATAAAAATTGCTTACATTCAGTATCAGTTGGCGACATATTTTATAAGAACAATTCTCGGAATAATCAATAATTTATCGGAATGATTATTTAAAAGAATATATATTTCAGTTCTTGTTTACTACAAATAAAAATTCTGCAAATAACAATCAAAGAAACAATAAAATAATCATTATATTGTCTGGAAACAAAAGAATTACGAATTCCTTAAATTTCTCAAGGCTATACTATGCAAGATTTCAATCTCGATCTTTTCTACTCTTGGTCGGTGTTAAAACAGGCATGTCTTTAGCATGTCATCCATTTTTACATTCTTTTTGCATCTGCTACTGATAATTATTTATTTCAAAAATAAGTTTCATAACAGTATCTATTTATATATTTTTTCAGTATTTTTATTTAATTACTAATGAGCAGTAACAGATTTAGGCTTAGGCCCGCGAGCAAATTTTTATGGGCGCCAAAAATTTCGAGGAGATAAAAATTTGAAATCTATTTTGTTTTTATCAATTGTAAGATCGAATTTTTATGCTTCTTTTTTTGCTTTGACAACCTCAAGATGTCCATATTTTAAGGGTAGAATTATTTTTAAAATAATTAATCGCGTAAGTAGTAAAATTTAAAATATCTAACAAATAGGTACTAAAATAATTTTCATTAAATATAACATTTATCTATTGACGTTAGATTTCTCATAAATTTTTCTTAAAAAATCTAAATGTAGCGTTTGTTTGCTCATCATTATAACGCAAAATATTAATTCACCATATTTATACCTTTGTCCTGTTATTCAAAAACTTTATTATTATTTTTTTTTAATCTCGCATAAAAATTTTATAGTTTTACGTAATGTGAGGCGTTTTTCAAAGATTACAGTGATCAATTTAGAAAGGTCGTACTAGAATAGACCTCGAAACACAAATTAAATGAGTCTGATATATAAAAATTTATCTGATATATAAAAGAAATTGATAACTATTTTTAATAACATTGCAAAGAATAATTTAATTCAAAATTAAATTCTTTATTAGGTAATTGTGAAAAAAATTATTCTAAAGCATTGAGTCATAAAATAAATGGATATTAATTTTTGTATTTAATCAAAGTGTCGATAAAAGCCGAATAGTATTTCATTAATTTGTTAACATCTTTTCTCTAAGCATCAATCTCAATAGCTTGAGGTCTTTACGATCATCATATTTCAACAAAATTCCTCGAACTTCAAGCACCTACATTGTTTTTCAATTCCTACTATTAGTTCACACTCTCTCTATATCATATATCTTGTTCAAATTTTCAATCGTTCGTAAAATACTTTTTATTCATCCACTCAAGTTCAAATGCATTTTTAAACTTGTTGTGGATGACACTTGATGTTAATACAGTGTTTTCAAATATTAATTCAGTAATTAAATTTAATTAATTAATTTTAGTTTTTTTTAGATTTTGTATCTTTCTACCAATAGATGGCGCCAGATGTAAGAGGAAAATCTCCATTTAATAGGGAAAAAAAGTAGGAATTGACTTAAAATTTTTTTTTATATTACTTGTTTTTATGTTTACTTTTGAGATGATCCCGGGCACTGAAACTCGAAGCTAGAGCTAGACTGCTCAAATAACGATATTTTGAAAAATGTTTTAGTTTAACATTTAACTTATTATTGCCAATGTTTAAATGTCCAAAATTTAATTCGAATCAATTATTACTTTTCGTATTATTATTTATCATTATATACACTGAAGTGACAAAAGTCATGGGATAGCAATATGCAAATTTTCAGATGGAAGTAGCATCGCGTAGAACAGGTATAAATGCACAGTGCTTTCGCAGAACTTTCATTTCTGTTCAAGTTATTCATGTGAAGAGGTTATGACGTGATGATGACCGCACGACGGGAATTAACAGGCTTTGAACGCGGAATGTTAGTTGGAGCTAGACGCATGGGTCATGCCATTTCGGAAATTGTTAGGGAATTCAACATTCCCAGATCCACTGTGTCAAGAGTGTGCCGAGTATGAAATTTCAGGCATAACATCCCACCATGGACAGCGCAGTGGTCGACCGCCTGCACTTAACGACCGAGACCGGCGACGTCTGCAAAGAGTCGTAAATTCTAACAGACAAGCAACACTGCGTCAAATAACCGCAGAAATCAATGTGGGACGTACAAGGGACTTGTCTGTTAGAACTGTGCGGAGAAATTTGGCTTTCTTGGGCTATTCCAGCAGAAGACCGACTCGAGTGCCTTTACTGACAGAACGATATCGCTTGCAGCGACTCTCGTGGGCACGTGAGCATATCGGTTGGTCCCTAGATGAATGGAAAACCGTGGCCTGGTCCGATGAGTCACGATTTCAATTGGTAGGAGCTGATGGTAGGGTTCGAGTGCGGCGCAGACCCCACGAAGCCATGGACCCAAACTGTCAGCAAGGCACTGTTCAAGCTGGTGGTGGCTCCGTAATGGTGTGGGCTGTTTTTCATGGCATGGACTTGGTCCTCTGGTGCGACTGGACCGAACATTGACTGGAAATGCTTATGTTCAGCTACTTGGAGATCACTTGCAGCCCTTCATGGACTTCATTTATCCAAACAACGATGGGATTTTTATGGATGACAATGCGCCATGTCACCGGGCCACAACTGTTCGCGATTGGGTTGAAGAACATTCTGGACAATTCCAACGAATGATCTGGCCACCTATATCGCCCGACATGAATCCCATCGAGCATTTATGGGACATCATCGAGAGGTCTGTTCGTGCCCAAAATCCTGCACCATCAACGCTTTCACAATTATGGACGTCTATCGAGACAGCATGGCTCAATATTCCTGCAGAAGACTTCTAACGACTTGTTGAGTCCATGCCACGTCGAGTTGCTGCACTTCGCCGGCGAAAGGAGGGCCGACACGATATTAAGAGGTATCCCATGACTTTTGTCACTTCAGTGTATAAGGGCGTCAAATTAACTTGGGCCTAGGGCACCATCGAACCTAAATCCATTACTGGACCGGGGGTGAAAAATAACCAATGTTTTGATGTGGTATTTCGCATGGAACTCTCTCCGAAATGGTTTTAATATGCAAGAAACCTTTGTGGTTTGGCGGATTCTTCCTTTGGACGTGCCAGCCAATTGTAGACAGCCAGGAAAGCCGATGGGACATTTGCACACTTGTTAGATCGTTCCGGTGCTTCGTTCGTTCTAATTTATTTATAGTAATTTTGTATGCATCTACTTCAAGTAAGTATTAATTAACTAATGAATTAATTAGTATTAATTAAACTTGTTAATTAATACTTAGTAATTAATTATTAAATGATTAATTAATAATTATTCATTATTCTTTCATAATTTACTTTTAATTAATATTAGTTATTTGTAATCACAAGAATGCATCTTAATAATAATTAATTAGTTATTCTGACGGCCATATTGTGTATTTCTTCAAGTCGATTCGTTTTTTAACTTTACTTTCATTTTTTATGTATGTTATGATATATATTACATTTATTTATTGTAAAATAATTGTTTATTTATTTACTGTTAAATAACTGTTAATTCTAAACTATTACCGAGTCCCAATGGGGATATACCCCTTAACATCCTCATCTTAATTCGAAGATATAATTTACAATTTTAATAGGCTGCTTAATGTCAGTAAAGTAAAAATAACAAGATAAAATTTCTAAAATTAAATAAATGGCACTCTAAAAATAATTTAAAAATACTGAAAATAAATAAAAGTAAAATATATATAAAAAATTAAAATTAAAAACAAGTATTATAAAAAAAAAAATTTTAAAGTCAATTCCTACTTTTTTATCACTATATTGCAGAAAGTCCTTTATAAATAATTTTCATTAATTTTTTAAAAATTTTTCTGGCGCCATCTATTGGTAGATATATGTAACCTAAATCTAAAAATAAACCTAAAATTAATTAATTAAATTTAATTAATGAATGAATATTTGAAAAATCTGTATTAGCATCCAGTGTCATCCACTACAAGTTAAAAAAAATGTATTTTAACTTTGGGGATGAATAAAAAGTATTTCATTAACGACTGAAAATTTGAACAAGTTATATATAGGGAGAGTGTGAGCTAATAGAAGGAATTGAATAAATATAAGTAAAATACAAAATTAAAAAGAATTTAAGTTTAAATTCGGCAGAATCAGGGACAAAAATTTATTATATTATTATTTTTTTTTCATCATTCTCATAAAAAAGTACTTCCCATGCCGGGAATCGAACCCGGGCCGCCTGGGTGAAAGCCAGGAATCCTAACCACTAGACCACATGGGACACAGAATTGCATGCAATACAATGGTAAAAGTTTCTCGCCAAGTACGATCTACTAGCAAGTGTGCAATTCACCCATCACCATTTTTGGCGGTTGCCAATTAGCCGGCCCCTCCAACTGAAAAATCCGCCTGGATTGCAACGACATAAAATAATAATTTAAATAAATATGCTGGTTCTGCACTTTTAGAGTTGCACTTGCTTAATTTAGGATTTTTTTTCCCCTTGCGGTTTTGCCAAGTCCCCTTCTAAACAAACAAAATGGCTCTGCTGTATTTTTTTTTTCCCCTTAAACAAACAAAATGCGCTTTGACGATTCCATTTGGCATGGAACAGAGTCTTGGCGAAATCGGAACCCTAAAGTGCAGAATCCCCATAAACTAAAACTTAAAATTTTACTTTAATATTTTATATTTTGTATTCATTTTAAGTATAAAACAAGCAATATAAAAAAAAAAAATTAAAGTCAATTCCTACTTTTTTTTTTTACTATATTGCAGAAAAACAACTTCCTTTACAAAATAAGTACATCTGGCGCCATCTGTTATTAGATACATACAACTTAAATGTAAAAAAAAAACTAAAATTAATTAATTAAATTTAATTATTGAATTATAATTTGCAAAAACTGTAATGACATCAAGTGTCATCTACTACAACTTTAAAAATGCATCTGAACTTGAGTGGATGAATAAAAGTATTTTATTAACGACTGACAATTTGAACAAGATATATATAGGGAGAGAGTGAGCTAATAGAAGGAATTGAAAAAAAAAGGAAAGTAATATTTAATAATAAATAAAAGTTCTTTCTTTTGATTAAAGGTGTTGCCAATAGTGGAAAAACTGACAAATATGATAACTGTAACTGATCTTAGATGATTATTTTTTTTCAATGGACATATTTCTGAGATTTATTATCGTTTGATTTGTTGTTGTTTATTTCAGCATGGACAAAATTAACAAAATAAGCCTATCATAGATTTTTTACAGCACTTGACAAAAGATAAAATGTAAATACTAATTAGAAATATATAAAAATATTCATAATCTATGGAAAAGGAATTGCTATTATTTATCTGTGTATTGCTGTTATGTTAGGTAAAAGGGTTATTCCTGTCTAGTTAAATGTGGGCAAAATTGCACCCCTTTAACCGAAAAGTACATAAAATTCTTACCTTGCCACTGCGTATATCTCGAGCTAATTTTGTCGCCGATTTCAGAAGCAGAGGGTTTTTGACCGGAGACACGGTTTTGCCTTTACCATCGTACAAGTACGCCAGGATACGATCAACAATAAAGTTTATAATAGAAGCGCAGAATTGCGATACCTTATACAGCATTACATTCATGATAAAGGATAATTCATACCACCCTGTAATTTAAGAGTATCAAGAATGAGAAATTTCAATTATAAAAAATAAATATTAACATATAGATACTTCATAGATTGATCAACTGGTTCAAAGTGTTACACAAAAAAGCGTGCCATACATTCCAACAATTGAGTTATGTGAGATCTGTTAATGCTGTTGCTATGATAATGTACCTTACTGGCCATTAAAATTGCTACACCAGGAAGAAATGCAGATAACAAAATTATATTTATTGGACAAATATATTATACCAGAAATAACAAGTGATTAATTGTCTTGCAAACGACCCCAATTCTTGACTCAGGGCTCGTGTCGTAGCTGCGCGATCCATTAAGGTCATGCGGGTAACATGCCTGTCTTCTCGGCTGCTAGTGATAGGGGACCATTGAGATCCAGTACGGCGTTCCGTATTACCCTCCTGAACCCATCGATTCCATATTCTGCTTAAGTCACTGGATCTCGACCGACGCAAAGAGCAATACTGCGATACGATAAACCGCAATCCCGGTACGCTACAATTCGACCTATATCAATGTCAGAAACGGGCTGGTACGCATTTCTGCTTCTTACACGAGACATCACAACAACTTTTCACCAGGCAACAACATTCAAATGCAATTTGTGTATGAGAAACCAGTTGAACAATTTCCTCATTTAAACACATTGGAGGTGTCGCGCCTGCTTTGTCTGAATGCACTGAAAAGCTAACCATTTGCATATCACAGCACCTTCTTCCTGTCGGTTAAATTTCACGTCTGTAGGATGTCTCCTTCTTGGTGTAGAAATTTTAATGGCCAATAGTGTAGTTGAAATGATAAAAACTATTGTAATGAAACGGAACAATTAATTTTTTGATGCATTTGTCACATATCCGTATTAATGGTGTTCATAATAATGTCTTATGTGACTCATTGATGAATAAAATTAAATAAATTATAAATAATGTTTATAAAAACAGATATCAAACTAAAAAAATATTTTTAAACATATTATAATCAAACGATATGACAAATTTACGTACTTTAACATAAACATTTAAAACAAGATGATTTATGCTTCGCGGAGAACATTATCGATAGTGACACATCATTAGTATCGATTTCACGCATGATAGTGAATCAAGTTAAACGAAAGCTAATTAATGTAAAGTTAATTAAGATATTAAATCTAAAGATACTTAATGAAGTTGAACAAGTTGATGTAACCATGTTTCCTTCTACGCACTCTGCATGTCGCCTCATGTGACGTTCAGGAGAAATGGTCAGTAGGCCCCGAGACTCTCACACGAGAAGTACAGCGCAACCGGCGCAGCAGCTAAGAAACGTTTAATTTGTAATCTCTTGTTCCGAGAGGGTTTGCCTATATGTTTATAAATTTGCTAAATATTGTATGTTTTAATTCTACGCATTTGTGCGCGTGTAAATAAAGCTGTGAGTTCTCAAACCTGTGTCTCAAGTCTCAAGCCAATCACACCTAGTTACAATCCAGCTGCACAAAAGACAACACCACAAATCTAAACTTCAAATCTTATCCAACTACAAATCCATCTATCTAAATTATCCTACAAATCTAAATTTCTATCTGATACCACTGTAACCATTAGAAAGAGAAACATTCATATTAATGTGTTTGATAAATTAAATATTGTTAGTGAGCTGATTGGGCAACCGATTGTAACTGGGTATGTTTGGGTTGAGGCACAAGTTGGAGAACTCACAGCTTTATTAACACACTCACAAACACCACACACATACAATTAGAGGCATATAACATTTAATATATTCAAAGAAAGATAATTATAGATTCGTGGAAGAATTCCACTTCTAATCCGAAAACCTGATACTCGGCTACGCACAAGGGGCGCGAACTATACTATTTGATGGAATTGCGCTAATCTGCAGTTTCATTAAATTCCACATACACATGAGCAAGGATCCTTTGCAGTATATATATCTAATAATTAAATGCTTTATATATATATATATATATATATATATATATATATATATATATTTGGTTTCGTATTGGATTATAATATACATAAAATACGTTTTTATGCATAGATTACGTATATATATATATATATATAAACGTATTTTATGTATATTATAATCCAATACGATACCAAATTTCTGGTTAAAATAGAAATACGCTATTACTGGCTCTTACAGAAAATATACCAGTTCTTATGTATTTATTTATATGTATATTATAAGCATACTCCATATCATAAAACATATTTTATGTATATAAATATACATGTACATACCATAAATGTATTCGATGTAAATCATAAAACATATTTCATGCAAGTTATTTTATATATCAGACCACGCAGAAACTTTTCGTCGCTTTAAAATGCAGTTTAAAACACATTACAAGCTTGAAAGACCAGAATGTTCGAATAAAGTAAATTTTTCTTGAAACTCGACGAGCAGTGCCGAAGTGGTATCAATGACGATATCAATGACGATATCATTCGGTATCAATGACAGATAAGCCACGATAAAAATATAATTGTCGATCTTTGTACCAGTTATGAGTAGTGTTTATCTGCAGTTTGGTATGTCCTTTCATTGGGCTCAAATTGGAAAGCACTGACATGCACTATATTTAAAATTGTAGTGATAAAATGTGTGCAATATAGAATTTAGTCAGATATATTGTACAAAATATAGCCAATATATTATATATATATATATATATATATATTATAGTCCAGATACAATATAGTCAAAATGTTGTTCCCTGAGTGCAATCAATATACCTGGTAATATACACTGAAGTGACAAAGTCATGGGATAGCAATATGCAAATTTTCAGATGGCAGTAGCATCGCGTAGAACAGGTATAAATGCGCAGTGCTTTCGCAGAGCTTTCATTTCTGTTCAAGTTATTCATGTGAAGAGGTTTTGACGTGATGATGACCGCACTACGGGAATTAACAGACTTTGAACGCGGAATGTTAGTTGGAGCTAGACGCATTGGTCATGCCATTTCGGAAATCGTTAGGGAATTCAACATTCCCAGATCCACTGTGTCAAGAGTGTGCCGAGAGTATGAAATTTCAGGTATAACATCCCACCATGGACAGCGCAGTGGTCGACCGCCTGCACTTAACGACCGAGACCGCTGACGTCTGCAAAGAGTTGTAAATTCTAACAAACAAGCAACACTGCGTCAAATAACCGCAGAAATCAATGTGGGACGTACAAGGGACTTGTCTGTTAGAACTGTGCGGAGAAATTTGGCTTTCTTGGGCTATTCCAGCAGAAGACCGACTCGAGTGCCTTCACTGACAGAACGACATCGCATGGAGCGACTCTCGTGGGCGCGTGAGCATATCGGTTGGTCCCTAGATGAATGGAGAAACCATGGCCTGGTCCGATGAGTCACGATTTCAGTTGGTAAGAGCTGATGGTAGGGTTCGAGTGTGGCGCAGACCCCACGAAGCCATGGACCCAAACTGTCAGCAAGGCACTGCTCAAGCTGGTGGTGGCTCCGTAATGGTGTGGGCTGTTTTTTCATGGCATGGACTTGGTCCTCTGGTGCGACTGGACCGAACATTGACTGAAATGCATATGTTCAGCTACTTGGAGATCACTTGCAGCCATTCATGGACTTCATGTACCCAAACAAATGGGATTTTTTTTATGGATGACAATGCGCCATGTCACCGGGCCACAACTGTTCGCGATTGGTTTGAAGAACATTCTGGACAATTCCAACGAATGATCTGGCCACCTAGATCGCCCGACATGAATCCCATCCAGCATTTATGGGACATCATCGAGAGGTCTGTTCGTGCCCAAATCCTCCACCATCAACGCTTTCACAATTATGGACGTCTATCGACACAGCATGGCTCAATATTCCTGCAGAAGACTTCCAACGACTTGTTGAGTCCATGCCACGTCTAGTTGCTGCACTTCGCCGGGCGAAAGGAGGGCCGACACGATATTAAGAGGTATCCCATGACTTTTGTCACTTCAGTGTATATCAATATAGCTGGTATATATCAATATACCTGGTGATTGAAAACAATAATTTAACATCCTTGAGATTAAAAGAAATTTATAATAAATGCACTTGTAAAGTTTAATAAACAATTGAATTACTTAGAGGACAAATGAAATAGAAGAAAAATGTATCTAATCATTTAGCTCTTTTTGCTGTTTTTATTCTTATTATGTAAATATAAACACATTTTTAGTTATCATTTACAATTTTATTATAAATAAAAAAAAAACATTATAAAGTATCAATTAAATTAAAATATATATATTTAAGTAAATAAAAATATATAATAAATAAAATAACAAAATATTATTTTATCAATAATTATTAATGAAAAATATTATTTTTCAGTGATAAATAAAGTGAATATTATTTAAGTAGACCTTTAAATTAAAAGATATTTAATATCATTAATGGATATATATATATATATATATACACTGGTGTCCAAAAGTTAAGCATAAATCGTAAAATGCGAAAACACGGAGTAAATATTAGTAAAATTATTCCAAATTTTTTGTGGATATTAATTGGGTGAAGAAGAAACATTGGGTTTATGCAAAACTTTTCAGTCGACACGTCCTGCCGGGAAACACCTGCGCATGTCGGAACGCAGAGAAACCGATTCGCAGCATAGGCAGTTCAGACAAAGTTTCGTGCAACTGCTGTGCGAAGGAACGTTGTTAACCATCAAACAAGGTGAATGATGGCACAAAGACGCCAATTGGACATGTTTGCGAAAGGAAGAATCGTTGGAATGCTGGAATCCGGACGATCACAAATCGAAGTGTCTCGTATTTTGAATATGGACCAGTCTGTGATCTCAAGACTGTGGCAGAGGTTTCAAAGAACGGGAGATGTTACCCAACAACCAGTATCAGGTTGACCAAGAGTGACAACCCCTAGCTAAGACCGATATCTGGTAATAAGTGCGCGACGTCAGAGGGGCAGTACTGCCAGAGCACTGGGTTCGGTGCTCACAGTCGCCACAGGAATACGAATTTCGAGACAAACTGCTTACAGGAGACTCAATCATGCTGGCCTGTATGCCAGAAGACCAGCAGTTTGCATTCCCCTCATGTCTGCGCATAAACGCGCTCGTTTGAACTGGAGTTTTACTGGAGAGTGGGCCAATGTGATGTTCAGTGACGAGTCTCGGTTTAGTCTGAGTAGTGATTTTCGTCGGGTAACGATATGGAGAGAACGTGGAACACGTTTTGAACCAAGAAACATAACGGAAAGACATCATTTTCCATCAAGGGGAATAAGGGTATGGGCAGGCATCCTGATGGACGGCCGCACAGACCTCCATTTCTTTGACACGGGGTCTGTGACTGGTCAAAGATACAGAGACGAAGTTCTTGAGCCTTATATTCGCTGGTTTCGTGGTGCTGTCGGTCCTGACTTCATATTCATGGATGATAATGCGCCATGTCACCGATCGGTGCTGGTTTATGACTTCCTTGAAACGGAAAACATCCAGCGCATGTCGTGGCCTGCGAACTCCCCTGATTTAAATCCTATCGAGCATGTATGGGATATGCTCGGGAGACAAATTGCAGCCCTTTCGCACCCACCAAGCTTCGTTACAGAACTGAAGAGAGCTCTCCAAGAAGCTTGGAACCGTTTGACCCACAACTCATTCATCATCTCATAGCAAGTATGGTGGAAATCGCTGTGTAGCGTGCCTGGCTGTCAGAGGTGCCCACACGCCTTATTAAACTGCACCATCAGTATTTTATTTAATGTTTTCTTTCATTTTTTTCTTTAAAGTGTGAACCCTTGCTATGCTCAGTTTTCTTTCAAACTGCTACTTTTTGGATAATAAAATTAATTATTATCGTTCTTTTGATTTGTTTTTTCTTATTTTATAACCATTTTACACTCGCATATCACGTTTTCCGCCATTCTGATTTACAGTTCCTCCTTTATTCACATAATTATCAATTATGCTTAACTTTTGGACACCAATGTATACTTGTAATATATAAATGTAGAAATATAGTCATAAAATTGGAGAAATAGTTCATTTTCAAGAGGGATAAAATGTTATATATTAAGTATTACAGAAATAGAGAAATATATACGTTTTGATTATTTAGCCCCTTGGGTATATGACATTAAAATAATGGAAATACAAAAATGAAAAACCAAAAAATATTTTTTACTTTTGCGTTTGCTTTAGATAGTTAACTTGAAATTCATTTGAGAAATCTCACGAAATAATGAGTAATTACTATATTTTAATGGTCCGTTTTATAGTTTAATTAACTGATTGTGATGAGATATTTATTATTTCAGATAAGTTTAACGTGAAAAATTAAGAAAAATGTGAACAAATTTTAAATTTAATATTATGTAACATAAAAATAGATACAAAGATTATCTCTTTTTCTTTAAAAAACTTATTATATGACAGTATAACAAAACATAATTTATACTTTAAATTAAAGGTTAATTATTAAGGGTAAATATTAAAAAAATGTTTTTTTAATATTTTAAATAATACAAAAAATGATTTATTATTATTTTTAATAGTTTAAGTTACTGTCAGTTATAGTAATTGTTATTTAGTAATTATAGTAATTTTATAAAACTATTGAGGTTAGTTGCAGTAAACTCGAAATGCATGAAGCTAAACCTAGGTCCGTGGATTTTCAACTACATAACAAACATGAAATTGAATACCTCAAAATGTATGAAACTTAACAATTTCGTTAATGAATCTGTATCGAGAGATACGATTGAACTACACAAGACAATATGTTTATTTATGGTTAATCAAAAATAATCTTCTTATTTATGCTAAACAATAAAAAATAATCTGTTTTGCTAAGCTACACGAGAAAATAGGCTTATTTGCGCTAAACGAAATAAAATAGCATGTTTATTTATGTTAAACTGAAAGAAATAATCTGCTTACATATGCTAAAATACAAGAAATAATCTGCTCACATATGCATATCACAAGAAATAATCTGCTCACATATACACAGTACAAGAAATAATCTGCTCACATATACTAAACTACAAGAAATAATCTGTTCATATGCATAGTACAAGAAATAATCTGCTTACTTATGCCAAAATAATGTAACAAAGCGTTTATTCACTCTAAACTATGTGAAACAATATGCTTAATTATGTTAAGTTACTAGAAATAATCTGTTTACTTTTGCTGAACTATACGTCAATACGCTTACTTGCACTAAACTAAAATAAATGATATGCTTACTTAGGCTAAACTGCAAGAAATGATCTGTTAACTCATTCTAAACTACAAGAAATAACCTGCTTACTTATCCTAAACTACACCTGACAAAGTTCTTACTTATTCTAAACTAAACGAAAGAATATGTTAATTATGCTCCATTGTAAGAAATAAGCTGATTATTTATGTCAAACTTGTACCAAACTTCATGTAACAAGTGCTTAACTACTCTAAGATAAGCAAAATAATATGCTTAATTATGCCAAACTGTTAGAAATATTCTGCTAAGTTATGATAAACTACAAGAAATAATTTAATTACTTATTCTAAACTGCAAAATGCTTACTTACTCTAAACTAAATGAAACAATATGCTAATTATGCTAAACTACAAGAAAAAAGCTGCTTACTTATGTCAAACTACATATGAGAAAGTGCTTACTTAAAGCAAAACAATATGCTTAATTATGCTAAACTACTAGAAGTAATCTGCTTCCTTATGCTAAGCTAATAAAAATAACCTGTTTTCTTATAGTAGACTAAAGAAATAATCTGCTTTTTATATTATACAACAATATTTTTACTTTTAAAGAAATGATATGCTAAACCGCTAGAAATAGTTTGTTAACTTATGTTAAAGAAAATAATCTGCTTTAAGTTATACAACAATATTTTAACTTAACTTTTAAAGAAATGATATGCTAAACCGCTAGAAATAGTTTGTTAACTTATGTTAAACTACAGAAAATAATCTGCTTTAAATTATACAACAATATTTTAACTTAACTTTTGAAGAAATGATATGCTAAACCGCTAGAAATTGTTTGTTAACTTATGTTAAACTACAGAAAATAATCTGCTTACTTATCTTAAACTAGACGTGACAAAGGGCTTACTTACTCTAAACTAAATGAAATAAAATTGCTAATTAAGCTCAATTATAAGAAATAATCTACTTGCTTATGCTAGACTACTAGAAATAATCTGCTTACAATTGCTAAATTATACGAGACAAAACGCTTATTTGCACTAAACTAAAAAGAAATTATAAGCTCACTTATGGTGAACTGCTAGAAACATTCTGCTAACTTATGCTAAACTAAGAGAAATAATTTGTTTACTTATTCTAAACTACACCAGACAAAATGCTTACTTACTCTAAACTAAATGAAACAATATGCTAATTATGCTAAGCTACTTGAAATACCCTTTCTTATGCAAAACTCCTAAAAATAATCTGCTTAACTTTTGGCATAACTACAGGTGACAAAGTACTTACTTACTATAAATTAAGTAAAACAATATGCTTAATTATGCTAAGCTACTAGAAATAATCTGCTGCCTTATGATAAGATACTGAAAAAAAATCTGCTTACTTATGCTACAACACTAGAAATAATCTGCTTACTATTGCTAAATTATACGAGACAAAATGCTTATTTACTCTAACCTAAATGAAGCAATGTGCTAATTATGCTCAATTATAAAAAAAATAATATGTTTAATTATTCAAAACTGTACAAGAAAATATGTTTTTATATAGGCCAAATTAAGCAAAACAAAATGTTGACTTATTATGTTAAACTAAACAACATAATAGTTTTCTCAAGTACAAAAAGCAGCCTACTTACTGATATTATGCAACACGAAATAATAAGCTACTTTTGATAATAATCATACTATTCTAAGAAAAAATTTAAAAATAAAAAAAAATGAGCCTACTATTCACTGTCTCTACCATTTGTACTTCCAAGTATCCAAAAGAAGATTTTTAATACAATCTTTCAGAGTAACTAACTCCCTTTCGACTTTTGAAACTCAACAACGCGTAATCTGCAAGTAACTTTTATCAGCATGTTCAATAACTAAATTTAATAAAAAATAAATTACAAGTAGAGGCTTTTTTGAAATGTTGATAAATGATAAAATGTTAGTTACACGAAAACGTCAACCTAAAAAGTAGGTTAATATTTAGTATATGAATTTTAATCATTTTAACAATCATTATCTAAGCTCTCTGTTGATTTTTGATGAAAAAGCATCTTCTTTAGTAATAGTTTATTAATTTTTTTTAAAATTCATTCTTAAATTAAATTATCGATAAGCGAAAGATTTATTGAAATGTTTAATTAACTCTGAATATACACTCATGTCCATAAATTAAGGATAATTCAGAATCACACAGAAATTGAACTCTAAAATAAGAATTTCACCTGTAGAAATATCACACACATCTTGAAGAAGAATACGCAAATTACAGGAAACCACCAGATGGCGCGGATAGTACGTCACAATGACGAGAGTGTAAGAGGGGTATATAAGGAATGATGGCAAAAGAAGTAAAATTGTTCACAAGCGCTTTAAAAGCCTTTCAGTGCAATAACCGCATAGTTATGGCACAAAGGAAGCATTTGGATGATTTTTACGTGGTAGAATTATCGGACGACTGGAATGTGGACGTACCCAGCTGGAAGTATCCGAGGATTCTGGAATCGCCCAGAGTGTCATCTCCAGGCTTTGGCAACGATTCCAAGATGATGGTAATGTTAGATGTTACAGCACAGGTCGCCCCCCGAGTTACAACGCCGAATGAGGACCGGTATTTAGCAGTTACTGCCAAAAGAAACAGACGGAGCACAGCATCAGACCTGTCTCGGCAGATCTCTTCAGTTACCGGTACGACAGTTTCAAGGCAGTCCGTGTACAAACGCTTAGGGCACATTGGTCTATATGCTCGTAGGCCTGTCAGATGTGTTCCACTTACCGCAACTCACTGTCGCCTGCGATTAACCTGTAGTAGAGAGCATGCATTGTGGATACCGCCACAGTGGTCTGGTGTGATGTTTTCCGACGAGTTCAGGTTTAGTTTGCAGTTTGATTCTCGCCGGACTTTCATATGGAGAGTGCCAGGTACCCGTTACCACCAAGAGAACACCATTGAACGACACCGTTACGGTGGGACAGGATGGCTCGTTTGGGGAGGAATTATTCTTAGTTCCAGAACTGACCTGCATGTTCAGAGTGTAACGATGACAGGCCACGTCTATCGGGATGTCATTCTGGAACAACATGTACGTTTATTTCGGGGCGCCATTGGTGCTGAATTTCTGTTTATGGATGACAACGCCCGTCCTCACCGTGCAAACATTGTAGACGAATGCTTTCAATTGGAGGATATCACCCGTATGGATTGGCCAGCATACTCGCCGGACTTGAATCCAATAGAGCATGTGTGGGATACGCTTGGCCGACGAATTGCAGCCCGTCAACCCCTCCCACCTGTCAACCGCAACTTCGAAGGGCATTGCTTGATGAGTGGTGTAATATTCCCCAAGATCAGATTGATAATTTTATACTCAGCATGCTTAGGCGTTGTAAGGCCTGTATTGCATCGTCCGGGAGACATACTCCATATTAAACATCATACTAACCATGTTATACTGTTTTTTGTAAATAAATTCTTTTTTGAAATTTGCTCCAGGGAGTAAAAATCGCAATTTTATTAATTATGTCAAACATATAGCATCTTTTCTGCTCTTTTACCTTTTGTTTAATAAATAGACTTTACAAATAAGTCAAATTTGTTTTGCTTCTGTCTCTTTCTTTGCCTGAACTTCATTATCCTTAATTTATGGACATGAGTGTATATACATATAATGTCTATAATTATTATTATTTAATCTATATATTTTCTCATTTTCCTGCTTTAAATTTATTATAATAATACACAGAAACAATAAAATAAAATAAATAAATATAATAAAATTAATAAATGTAACGAAATTAATAAATGTAATAATATAAATAATACTATATACTAATAAATATTTATTTTAACCAACTGTTAGCAATATTATGCAATATGCAATATTTTTAAATTTTTGATTAATATGTTTATTAACTTAGTATTTGTAGTATAGTAGAATGTCATAATCATATAAAATATAATTTGTATAGTGGAAAAATTTTTATGTATATTTTTAAATATATATATAATTTTTATGTATATATATATATTAAAAAATTTTTTTACCTTAACTGTATATCTAAAAAGGATCCTAAAAAAATAATATGTTAACTTTCAATTTCAGATTTAAGAAAATTGTTTTTACTGATGAAAACATAATCGATGAGTTAATAATATTATCATATAATTATTTTATGCTAATCTTTTTATTTAAATAAACATGCAATATTAATATAAATAATATGTTTTTTTATGCTGATGAAACTAAACAGTAAATATATAATTTCGAATTCAAATAAATAGAGAACAAGATAATTTGCTATTTACTCTTTTCAGTACTGAGGATTTTAATTTCCAGCATAATTTCTTTAGCTTTGATTTTTGATAAAGATAAAACGAAAATAAATAAATAAAATCAGATTACTAAATTTTATTTTATCAAGGATTTATGAATGATTGTCTAGCAAGAATAAGGTTTTAATTTAAAAAAATCACAGCATCAAATAAATTTTCTTTAAAACTTTCTTTTAAACAAAAAAAAAAAAAAAATTTTCTTTAGTTTATCAAACAGTTTTGTTGAAAGACATTTTAGTAACCAAATTCCGTAATTTTTATTGATATAAAATTTTCTTTTGATGATTGTTTGCTGTTGTTGTTGTTGCTTATCCCCCTTGATTTAGAATCCTAAATCCAGTAGATCATGCAGCATCAATAGATCGTAAACGGTCCTCCCCTCATTCAACAGTTGCCTCACAGAGGCACCAATACAATCGATGAGATGAGAGGGAGACGCGATGGCCGAACAATGACAAAGGGTATATGTCTTCTCGTCTCCATTGAAGGTCAAACTCTTAGTGTGGCCAGTCCTTAGTCTAGCTAAAGCCGTTCGAGCAGGTCTAGGACCGGAGCACTGCAAGGACATACCAGGATATTTAGCGGCGTACCATGCATGAATTGTTGGCGACCTCCAAGAGGTATTCACTCTGGCTAAAGTCATGGAATGAACCTCTGAAGCTGACAGATTGGTAGAAGTAGCTTTGGGAAGTTCGCAACCTTCCTAGCGAGCAGATCAGCAATTTCATTTCCGTAGATGCCCACATGGGAGGGAATCCACTGCAAACACACCGATTCAATCTGGTCCAAAACAGCTAGTTTTGAAACTATATCCTGCTCCAATTTGTCCAAGATGCTTGGCCAATCTCTCAAATACTGTATTGAGCTCTTACTATCAGTCAGAAACCAAACATCAGGTACTTTAAAGTCTAAAGCTAGGCTCAGAGCTTCGCTTATGGCAGTTAATTCTGAGCGGAATACTGAGCTGTGGTCCGGGTTTCTAAAACGATATCTAAATTCTCCTGTACTTGTCTTCATAAAAATTCCTCTACCTGTTCTTCCAGAGTCAGATTTGCTTCCATCAGTGTAAATAACCAGGGCCCGAGGAGAAATATTATTGATGATCTCGAGAGCCAACTGACGCAGCAACTCCGGGTGTTCTTCGTGTTTGATAAATTTCACTTTCAAGTCTTCATTAAATCATATTTTGATGATTAAAAGTAGTAAGAAATACATAAATAAATGAACTATGCTTAAATATCGTACTGACATAAAAAATACTTTTCTAATGTGACTGATCAATTTTAGGATTTTGGAATTTTTTTATCCTGATTTATCAAATTCCAACATTTGAAAACAACAAAAAAATTGAAATTAATCACACACGAGAAAAAAAAAACCCCATAAACAATTTCTATAAATGAGGTATAAGTTATGTATAAAAGTATAATGATGGAAATGTTTTTAAATAATAAAAAAATTTTTAATTATCCATAAATTGCTAATATGAAAATATTATATATATATATATAATATTATACAAAATTATTATTCTCTTTATTATTAATTATTATTATTATTATTATTAAAAAAATATTATATATATAAAATAGATTCTCTTTTATTAAATAAATGAGATTATATAATCTATTTAGAAATAATAATTAATTAATACGAAAACTACCAAAGTGTGGATTATTATTAGACTTTAGCGTCACCCATTAAATATTCCATATATTAAATAATTAAATATGTCTGACGTTAAATATCCATAAATTGTTAATTATGCACACATATTATGTGTATAAAACAGTCATACAGCAAATTTAATTAAGTATTTAAAAATAATAAGCTAATACAAAAAAATATCAAAGTGTGTATAAAAATTATTGGATTTTAATGTCACCGATAACAAAATGAAACAGTTTTTAAAATAATTTTTTTTTAATGTTATCATTGCACTTATAAATAAATTTTTAAAAATTGTAAAATTTAAATATACTTACCAATATTTTATTGCGAAAAATGATGGACTTTGAAGTATGGTAATTTCGTCCTACTTGTTCCAATGCATTTTGCAAATGGAAGACTACTCCTACACTACGAGGAGATCCAACAAAATAATTTTTATCCATTGAAATGAATTAAGGTTTCCTTTTTTCCTCGTGTTAATTATTTCCTATAAGTGATTTGATCTTCATAAGCCATTGTTTGTGAGTAAATTTTGTATTTTTCGAAATTTATTTCTGTGTTGTTGACTATAATTTAAAAGATCGAAGCAGTTTTCAAATAACAGATAATGAATTATGAATTGCAATTATTTTCAGATGGTTGAGATTAAATGTTACTTTTCTTCCTAGTTGATAAAGTAATCAATATGTACACTTACGTCACAGTATAAAAATATATTTTATCGATTTTTAGTGAATTGATTCGTTTTTATAAATAAAGTTATTAT
The DNA here is from genome assembly GCA_021605095.1 of Caerostris extrusa. NCBI lineage: Eukaryota > Metazoa > Arthropoda > Arachnida > Araneae > Araneidae > Caerostris > Caerostris extrusa. The sequence continues at coordinate 44,697 of BPLR01007685.1, forward strand.
AAGCCAGACAGAAATTTGTCATCATTGAAAAATGGTATGTTATGAATATTTAATTTATTAGCATTTATTTATGATTATGAATATATAAATTATTAATTATTTTATAAAATATAATGAATGCAAGATTTTTAAAAATATTCCCTTTATTATATTTTAAAAAATAATAAAATTTTATATTTATTAATAAATTATATTATATTTTTTATTATATTTTATAAAAAAATATTTATTTTCAATAAAATAAATATTTTTAAATATTTATTTTATATATTATTATTATTTATCAATAATTATTTATTTTATATAAAATAAATATATAATAATATTATTTTAATTCCATTCTGGGCCTCAAATGCGTCAAATCTCGATCGATACCGAAAACACTGAATGCGTCAGCTCACATTGCATTGATGCTTCGTAACTTTTTCGCTAAAAATGAAACCCACATCGCTCCACAACCCCCGTATTCCCACCGCGCGACTTCTGGCTATTCCCTAAACTCAAAAGACCACTCCGGGGACACCATTTTGAGTCGATTGAAGAGATTCAACGTGAATCGCCGCGCGCTTTGAACGTGAATCCCTGCCGATGACTTTTTAGCATGCATTAAAGATTGAAAAAAAGTTAGCATAAGTGCATTGTGTCCGGAGGATTACTTTGATGGCGATGAAATCAATTTGAAAGAATAAATAAAGAGTTTTTGAAAACAAAAATAATGCGCCAGCTCACATTGCATTGATGCTTCGTGACTTTTTGCTAAAAATGAAAAATTGTTCCACAACCACCGTATTCCCCCGTGCGACTTCTGGCTATTCCCTAAACTCAAAAGACCACTCCGGGGACACCATTTTGAGTCCATTGAAGAGATTCAACGTGAATCACCGAGCGCTTTGAAGGCCATCCCTGCCGATGACTTTTTAGCTTGCATTAAAGATTGAAAAAAAAAGTTAGTATAAGTACATTGTGTCCGGAGGGGATTACTTTGAAGGCGACGAAATCAATTTGAAAGAATAAATAAAGAGTTTTTGAAAAAAAAAAAATAATTGGTCTTACTTTTCGGGCACAGTAGTATATATATATATATATATATATATTGTTTGTGTAGCAAAAGGACTGCTGCAAAGTGCAGTCTAAGGTCAAGAAGTATCAGTCGCTAAAGGAAAAGTCATGAGACATTTTACTTTAATTTACTCACTTGAAGTTTAAGAAATTTAAAGCACAGGGACACACAAAGCAAAGGGAAAGTACTACGAAAGATATTAAGCGTTTAGCAGTCAGAGCGAATTGTTATTAAAAACTAATCAATGAAGTGTTTTGTATAGTAGGTTGCAGGGCGTGGAAAATGAAGAAAAGGAGAGAGTTCAGAAGAGAAATGTTAAGTTATCGATTAATTATAGGAAAATACAAGAAGCGGTTATTAGTGAAGATATTAGGTTAATAGAAGTCAGTGCAAAGGGTTAAATTTGTTAATTGCAGATCCGGAAATCAGGAAGAACAAAATGGGCGTTATTACATATAAATGATTTAAAATACGAAACTAGATATCAAATTCCTTAATGAAAATGGTTAATGAATCACTTTCCAATGGATTCTATCATATGTTGGAAGGAAGGAAACGAAAGGACAGATCTTCTACCAAAAAAGGTAACAGAAATTCCTGGACAGTGTTCTGTGTCTCTTGATTCTTAAGATAACTGTACGGAACAAAATTTAGTCATCGTATATTAGTGAATTATTATCTAACACTAAAGGAAAATTCTGGGATGACTGGAAAAAAAATTTAGTGGAAAATCTCTCAAACTGGTTGTTAACCAATTTTAGATTAAGAACTGGACACGACTGCCTGGTCGAACATCTGGCCAAAATAGGGATTGTGAATTCTGATAAATGTGTTTTATGTAAGATAGAGAAAATAAATAAAGCCCATCTACTTGTTTGCTGAAAACTGAATTCTAACTTACAACAGAAAGGGCGTTGTGTGTACTCTTTTACTGGAGAGTCAAACAAAACATGTCCTGATCACCTAGACTTTTATTAGGGTGCTTCTATCTTTTGAATTTTTACCCTTAGAACATTTAACTTTTACTAGCTGGTTTTGCTAAACTAGTAACTAACTGTTTTGAAGTCCTTTTGGTCGTTTTTGTGAAGAATTTCTGGTCTTTTCCCCTTGTAATTTTGATTTGTTTATAGGTTCTTTTTGTTTATACTGTAAGTGATGAAATTTGTATAGATTGAGTTCCATTAAAGCCCTAGGTAGCAACAACAATGATTTAAAATGCCAGTTCAGTTATTGCCACCAGTTCAGTCATTATTTGAATAAAATTTTAAAGGCGTATTGCTTATATTCTCTGTTTTCAAATATCTTAACACTAAAAATATTGAATAAAATTTTTAACTTTGCTTATTGATGTTTGCAACTTCTTTTTTTTCATCTTTTACTTCCATTATTTTTGAATGGTATAAATTAACGGATTAAATTTTAATCTTGACTATTGTAAATTAAGCTAAAATTTTTTTTAAATTTTCACTTAACTAACGACAGAACTTTCCAAGAGGGAATTTTGCAGGGAAAAAAACCTAATTAATTATATTAAGTAAGTGTTTTGAATACAATAATTTATAGAAGAAGTTTGATGCTTTTAATAATACATTATAAGTATGGCGTATATAAGACATGTTTCCTGAAAACATTATTTTACTAATGCAATGGAAAATATGTGGTATGCTAATGGTTTAATTATCTGATTAATTTAGTTTTGAGAAAAAACTTTTTTAAGCTGTGTTTTTTTCTTCAATTTATGTTATTATAATAATCATTTGAATTAAATTTAACGTAACGATACATGGCTTTCCTCTAAATAAATTTGTACTTACTTTCCGTTTCTCTATTATTTTTGATAGTGATTGATATAAAAATTGAGAGATTAACCTAAAATCAAATGTACTTTAGTACATAAATATTTATTTTTAAAAATAAAATTTTATGCAATTTAATAAATTTTTAAGAAATAATCTTCGACGAATTTTTTAACATATTAAAATGTGCAAGGTAAATTTATGCCATCTGCCCATTCATTAATTCTGCTCATCACTCTTAAAAGCAGACATGTGCTTAATAATCAGATCGCTATCTGTTAAGACAAAACGTCTTAATAAATGTAGAACTGGGCGCTTGAAAAAAGACGCATCCCGGGTGGGCCCCCAATTTATGTAGGTTTTGCCGTTTGCAAAAACGCATCCCAGCCGAAACCCCAATTTCTGTAGGGTTACACCGGTTTCAACTGATGCATTCCGGCCGAACCTACAGTTTTGTTAGACTTCTCCTCCAGTCTAAACAAAGCTGAACTTTTGAAGTGGGTGTCTAGGGGTGTTTGACATGCAAAACGCAGTAACGGGACGTTACTTTAAATGAAGCCATTTATTGATCGATTTTACAATGATATTTACATTAACAATTAATTAAAAGACAACGCCGTCCATTCTCTCGCTGCTTGACGCAGCGTCCCATCCGTTCTTCCAGCTAACGTCTCTTCCGCGCCCATCTGCGGGGTTTTCCTCTCATCCACGGGGCCCTCTCCCCTTTTCGTGGGGTCAGAGTTCAAAGTTCAACACACCCCCACGTTGTAAACAGCTCTGTCAAAGACAAGCAACTGTATATCTGGTGATCACGACACCAACAATTCCCCATAAATAATGATCAATGATAATTATTCAGATCAGCGCCAGATTGCGTTTCGACTAGAAAGTTCCAAATAACCCAAATAATTTGTTTTTAATGAAGTTACGAATTAGGAATTTACTAAATTAAGTTAGATTGTGATAATCTGATGTTGAAATACTTTTTTTTTTTCATTCTGTTACCTGAGAATTATGTACAAATATTCTAAAACATAAACAGAAAACAGTTTTCGTTGTAAAAACTGAGGTAGATATTAAAACAGAAAAAATATATAAAATTATTTTTCGCCATGGGAGTGCAATGTAGATTAGTAGAGCACTCCGGGCAACATCTGGCACGGCAAATTGATCTACAAATACGGCCTTCAGTCTGGCTCTCAGTGTGAATTTTTTCGAGTTCTGCAGTGTAACGCAGGTGGATTGTCCCAAAACAAGAGATGATTAAAAAAGACCCTTAGGGGCTGCTTCTTGAGGATGTCGCAGCTAGAAACGATCACAAGCCCTGGTACAATCCTGTTCATGATATCCTTGAATGGCCTAGAGAGAAATTGGTGGCATTGCTACGGCTTTTCTGTGGTCACGATTGTCTCCGCAAGCACCTTCACAGTATTATACTGACTCCTGACACTTTCCAGACTTAAGTGGATGGATTAACTCATGTCATTTGTTTCTATCTTATTCATTGCATTTAATTTCTTACGATATCTGTTGTCCTGTAAACTTGCCCTTGGAAATTAAAAAAAAATTTAACCATGGAAATATTTCTTGATTTCAAAAATGAGCATATAATTTTAAACAGTGAATTATATAATCTTTTCTGAAACCGAATAAGAAAGATGTACGGAACTAGATCTAAAAAAAAAAATATTTATTCTGAGGTTTTATTCCAAATTTTTAAAACAGTTGTTGAATTCATCTTATGATTTTTTTTTTTCTTATAATTTATATTTGGCTTATTATAATTTGATGTTTTATATACGGTTTTGTTGTTGTTGTTATTCTTGCAATACTGTTATCTCTATTGTGGAACCTAATGGCCTAGTGACTAGAGCTCGGTGCAACATTTTTTGGGTTTGAGTCCCGGCGATGTATTTTTGTAATGATTTGAAACTCACTTTAAACCATAGGTCCCTGTTTAATATGACTGTAGAGCTGACAACCCTCCCTTCGAAAACATATCGAAATCTACCAGTAGGTAGACGGCCTTGGCCCACTAAGGGTTGCAGTAACAAGGATTTAGTTATCTTGGCTGATCATGCTATTTTTGTTGATTTGATGTTTCAAGAAGATGGTAATGATTGGATATTTCCAGAATTTAAATAATGTTTAACAATATTTATGGATACAAATTATTGACAGATAAATGAATAATTTAAGAAAATTTTTAAAGTTGAACAATTGACCGTAGTTATGTCCTTCTAAAGACTAATTGAATTTTACGTATTTGATAAGCTAAGAAATAAATGAAGAAAAGAAGAATTGATAAAAGAATTGCTTACTGTCTGGTGGTTTTCGTAACTTTCAAATAGTCCTTTGAGTTTTGCTTCATGAAATCACGATTTCAAAATTGCTTATTGAATTTAAATTTTGAAAAAAAATATTTATTGAAAGCATTATCCAATTTTGTCATGCAACAAAAAAGTGCAATACGTGGCTAAGACAACATTTATTAAAACAAATACACTGAAGTGACAAAAGTCATGGAATAGCAATATGCAAATTTTCAGATGGCAGTAGCATCGCGTAGAACAGGTATAAATGCGCAGTGCTTTCGCAAAGCTTTCATTTCTGTTCAAGTTATTCATGTGAAGAGGTTTTGACGTGATGATGACCGCACGACGGGAATTAACAGACTTTGAACGCGAAATGTTAGTTGGAGCTAGACGCATGGGTCATGCCATTTCGGAAATCGTTAGGGAATTCAACATTCCCAGATCCACTGTGTCAAGAGTGTGCCGAGAGTAGGAAATTTCAGGCATAACATCCCACCATGGACAGCGCAGTGGTCGACCGCCTGCACTTACGACCGAGACCGGCGACGTCTGCAAAGAGTTAAATTCTAACAGACAAGCAACACTGCGTCAAATAACCGCAGAAATCAATGTGGGACGTACAAGGGACTTGTCTGTTAGAACTGTGCGGAGAAATTTGGCTTTCTTGGTCTATTCCAGCAGAAGACCGACTCGAGTGCCTTTACTGACAGAACGACATCGCTTGCAGCGACCTTGGCACGTGAGCATATCGGTTGGTCCCTAGATGAATGGAGAAACCGTGGCCTGGTCCGATGAGTCACGATTTCAGTTGGTAAGAGCTGATGGTAGGGTTCGAGTGTGGCGCAGACCCCACGAAGCCATGGACCCAAACTGTCAGCAAGGCACTGTTCAAGCTGGTGGTAGCTCCGTAATGGTGTGGGCTGTTTTTTCATGGCATGGACTTGGTCCTCTTGCGACTGACCGAACATTGACTGGAAATGCTTATGTTCAGCTACTTGGAGATCACTTGCAGCCATTCATGGACTTCATGTACCCAAACAACGATGGGATTCTTATGGATGACAATGCGCCATGTCACCGGGCCACAACTGTTCGCGATTGGTTTGAAGAACATTCTGGACAATTCCAACGAATGATCTGCCACAAAAGAGCGTGCGACATGTCCCATCGAGCATTTATGGGACATCATCGAGAGGTCTGTTCAGTTGCCCAAAATCCTGCACCATCAACGATTTCAAATTATGGACGTCTATCGAGACAGCATGGCTCAATATTCCTGCAGAAGACTTCCAACGACTTGTTGAGTCCATGCCACGTCGAGTTGCTGCACTTCGCCGGGCTAAAGGGGCCGACACGATATTAAGAGGTATCCCATGACTTTTGTCACTTCAGTGTATTTTCAATATAGAAAATATGCAAATATAAACCTATCAGTCCTTATTCATATTTAAATGATTAAATATTAAAATTATCAGTCTGTATCTATCAAAATAATTGTCCCGTGTTTTACTGACGACTATTGTTGTAACAAATCCCTCAGTGTGGGGACGGACACCCCATGAGTAGTTGACTTATGGATGGAGGGCAGTGGGGGCATCTTCTGTTGGGATGGAGCACCCGTAGGTAGAAGTCTGACTTGGCTCCGTCACGCTGAAGAAAGATGATAGTGCTTTCCAGGAGCCCTTTAGTACTTTTAGGGTGAAGTATTCCCGCATTTGTGTATCATATGGAAATACTTGCATAATGCAGTCTGATTAAAAGGCAAGATGCTGGACATCACAAACGCCATTGAGTCTCTTCGTGTTTGAAATTGTGTCTACAACGATGTCAGCAGCTGATTGATAACCTCAACCTTTAACGCTCCTTAACGGCGCAGGTTACCACTGAGCCACGAGTCGGGCAGTTTAAAAGTTCATGACATAGATTAAAATTTGATATAAGATGAAATAATTGGCATGCGATAGTATGGATAAGACTAAAATGATTTTCATGATGGAAAACATTTGTTGTCGCCAGCTAGCGACAAATTGTGTCAGGTGAACGGAAACACTCCAATCTTTCTTTATATAAATTTATTTACAATATTAACAATATTTTTGATTAACACACAAGGCACCCTGTGCCCTTTCTACAATTTCAATACTATTTTATACTTAAAATCATATACACATCACATACGGTGCTTGTCCGTGTCCGTGTATTCAGACGCTCCTAGCGTTTTGCACGTCGTCTCTAAATCTAACCGCTTGTACTTACCAGTTCATACAGTTATGGTACCACTTACTGGTCACAGTAGCAACCCTCGTATCTATCTGATTATTGTTAAACCTTACGCATTGTTTGAGGAGATACAAAATTTAGCTTCTAAATTGAGCTCATAAACAGAGCTGAATTTTAAAACTCCAGATTACTCCATATGAATAATGTTCACTGCCATGGATTCGAAACTTAGTAGTAAATTGCAACAGCCATAAACCAGAGATTATCAAGGTAATACTTTTTCCCCGAACATTATTTACGAAACTAGAATTGAGTGAAGGGTGGCTGTACATTAGATTTGGCTGATTTTGGTACATTTACCATTATTGCTTCATTGAATATTTTTACCACACCAGAATTCTATGTGATATGTGTGACACAAATGCTAGTTTATATCAAAAATCTTCTTTAAAACTTTTATTAATTTAGTGTAGTAGAATTTCCTTTCATAATGTACGAAGATAACAATGAATCAATTACAGCCACTCAATTTTTTATAACATACCAGGTTCCTCAAAGAGATATGCATGTGTGTGTGGATAGGCATATTAAAAATTGCATATTATTCGATACATATGCATATTACTGGATACATTGTATGGTATTGAATGCATTGCGTGTTGTTGGAACATTGTATGTTATTGGATACATTGCGTGTTGTTGAAAACGTATGTTATTGAATACACTGCGCATTGTTGGAAATTGTATGCTACTGGATATATTGAGTGTAGTTGGAAACATTGTATGATATTGGATATATTGCGTGTTGTTGTAAACATTGTATGATGTTGGATATATTGTGTGTTGGAGACATTGCATGTTATTGGATATATTGCTGGTTGTTGGAAATATTGTATGTTATTGGATACATTATGTATTGGAAACATTGTATGTTATTGGATATATTGCTGGTTGTTGGAATCATTGTATGTTATTGGATACATTGTGTGTTGAAACATTTTATATTATTGGATACATTGCTTGCTGTTGGAAACATTTTTATATTATTGGATACATTGCTTGCTGTTGGAAACATTGTATGTTGCTAGATACATTGCATGTTGTTGGAAATATTGTATATTATTGCATACATTGAATGTTGTTTGAAACATTGTATATTATTGTATACATTGCATGTTGTTGGAATCATTGTATGTTATTGGATACATTGTGTGTTGGAAACATTGTATATTATTGTATACATTGCATGTTTGAAACAATGTATGTTTTTATATATATTGCGTGTTGTTTCAAACATTGTATTTTCCTAGGTACATAGCGTGTTGTTGGAGACAATGTATATTATTGATGCACTACGTGTTGTTGAAAACATTGTATGTTATTGGATACATTGCGTGTTGTTGGAAACATTGCATATTATTATATAGACGTTTTGTGTGTCTGTTTTGCAAAGAAAAGATAAACCTGACTTAGAAATTCAATCGAATTAAAAAATTAAAAACATAAAAGATAGAAAATTGATAAGAACATGTTTACAATATATTTGTAACAATACTTAAGTTGTTCTAAAAGCTATCATTATTACTGTCCTGTATTTGATTAGTTTTTTTAACTACGGGGAAGGAAAGTTCAAAGATATTTCCTTTTAATAGTTAAATGGAAATTGCTTTCTGAATTCAGATAGCAAAGAAAGAAAATTACAATGTGAATGATTTACAGTAGGAAAATGGCAAACAATAGTTTTACTAGTAAAATGTTATGAATACCACGAATAATTACATCACTAAGGAAGGTTTTTAAAATACTTGTGTTGAAACTTTTATTACTATTTCAAAATCAAGTACATCATAAAGCAACAATGCATACTTAAAGTACCATCACAGCTTAAATGGCAAATCTTTTAAAGTTAGTTTTCCTATAGAATTTGAGTTCCTTTTTTTTCCTGAAAACTCACATAAATAACGTTATATTGCAAAACAGTTGAAACTATAGACAAATACCTAGTAAGGGAAAGAAAGATTTTGGAAAATTAGTGTCTGAAGGATATTCTTTCTGTCAACATACAATTCGAAGACTTCATAAAAGACTGCTTAATATCTTTGGTAGAGTTTTTAATATTTTACAAAGGGTGAATTTGAAAAAAATAATATATATATATATTATTTAATGATGTTAATAATATTATTTATTAAGGTTAAAAGCTCCCCCAACATTTACTGCGTGGAATTTATTGTTTTCCAACAAATAATTTCTCATGATGCGTTAATAAAAATTTTCAGAAGTCGAACGAAACGCTGTACTCAATTTTTAAATTTCAGTTTTTTGTTTGGATAAGATGATTGGACGGAAACTTAAATAAATAATGCAAAGAAAAATAATTTTTTTTCAGAACAATTATTTACAAATTTCGTCAAATTAAAAAGTATTTAAACGTAAGATTAGGAAAACACATATGTACAGAAGTAAAAATGATTAGATATATGTATATATATATACATCATTTAAGGATTTATATTTATTCAGTCATGATACATTTTAATCTAATAGTAAGCAGAGCCATTTTTTCATAGATTTTGATTGTCTTCTATTTCAATCTTTCATGTGTTCAATACAGTTCCCTCTTTTGAAATATAGAAAAATATACAAAATATACAACTATTATTTGTACAAATTTGATGTTTGATAAAATATCAAAGAGACAAGACAGCAAAGAACTGTTGCATGTGTAACTGAAAGACTGTTTTATTTTAATGTAAGTAAAGATTTTTTATTTATTTATTTTAATCGTAAGAAGAAATTCAATCAAGTTATGCCCATATATTTAAAAATAATTTTATTTACAAATTAGAAATTAAAGTAAAATTCAACGTGAAAACAAACATGTGTTATCCCAAAATAACTAAGCAAAAATCTTTAGAAATAATGTCAAGTCTTCAATTTAATATCCAGAATATTTTATTATAGTCTTTAATACATCTCCACAGAAACAAAGTCCCACAGTGCAATATCCGGAGAATTTTTTTTTTTTGATATTCATAAATAATTTAACAAGCTAACAGTAGCTTCATAAAATAAATTTAACAATAATTGAACAGTAGCTTCATAAAATAAATTTACAAAAAGTGCCACGACAGAATATCTGGTGAATTTTTTAAATTTAGAAATAATTTAACAGTAACTCCATAAAATAAATTTACAAAAAGTCCCATGATAGAATAGCTGGCGATTTTATTTGACATTCAGAAATAATTTGATAGTAGCTTCATAAAATAAATTTACAAAAAGTCTCACAATAGAATATCTGGTGATTTTTTTTGACATTCAGAAATAATTTAACATTAGCTTCATAAAATAAATTGTCAATAAACTATAAAAAAAAACTACTGTTAAAAATAAGAAAAATATAAACAGCATATAAACTACTATTGGTTATAAATAAAAATATAAACTACTACAAAAATAATACTGTCAAAAAACAGTACAGTTTTTCAGTACATATAAAACTTAATCTGTTGTTATTTGAGGCAACATAACTATGTCATTTCTTTCAGATGCTATTGAATGTAAACGTAGCGAAAAAAAATCATACACCATATAAATATCCATTTATCTAAACATTTAAACATGCTCTTCATGGATTCCGCCAACCACCAAAAGCCTTTTCTATCTCCATACCACATGCTATTGTAAGAGGATCATTATTTTTGCAACCAACAACCTGTATACCATAAGGCAATCCTTCCCTGCTGAGTCCCATTGGACAATGAGTTGCAGGCAATCCTAGAACATTAAATATCGAAGTATAGCAAGAGCTGGGGAATTTGAGCAACATTTCCTCATGATAAAATGCTGTGATTGGTAAAGTAGGCATCAACAGCACAGAGTCTTCGTCCAAGATGGCGTCGAAGTCATCAATCCATTCTCTCAGCATCTTTTGGTAGCGATCTATTTGGCTTTTTTTGTACCACAAAGGAAAAAAAGCAAAGTTGAATGTGAAAAGTGTACCGAAACATAGCTGCGATTTTCCAATGAAGCATTTGAGGAAGTCCAGCTTTTCATTGAAGGGTAATCCTTTGCCACATGTCAGTAAATCTTTGAAATCCTTGATGGTTTCGAGAAGTATATTAAAAACACATCTGTTTGAATCGTATAGGGAAGGTATTTTTACTTCACGGGGTTTGGTGTCGTATACTCTTTCAAAGTAAGATACAGCCTAGGGGGAAGCATATGTTTAGCACCTTAAAAAAATAGCATATTTTTATTACCTTCAGTGAAAAAATATAAAAATTACATTTTATATTAATTTAAAACCATATAATGATTTTAATTTATGAAGTATTGATTTACCCTTTGCGTTATTATTAAGAAGTGACAGTGATTAAAAATGTTTTGCGAGGGCAACGGGTACCGGTTACGGAGTTCCTATGTGGTTTTAAGAACCCTGAAAACCTCCACATCTTAAAGTAGTTAAAATATTTGCACGAAATGAAGTTACTTAAATTAAAGAATAACAATATAAAAGAAAAACAAAAATTTAAGAAAAACATCTCTTGCTTGAGAACAATTAAAGCAAGAGATCGAAAAGCTAAAGACATCGGTTCAATTAAGAGTCCGTTGACGATGCCCAAAAATAAAAAGTTAAAGTTAAAAATTTAAATTTATTTTAAAATTTAATTTTAGTTTAAAAAATAAAATTTTTGTAATTTACAAATTACAAAAGATAACAAAATAAGTTTTGCGTAACAAAAACTGTGTAGGCCTGATGGCCGAGTGCCTAGCGCTCTGGCACTACGGTACCACAGGTATCGGGCTCGAATTCCGGCTGTGTCATGGATGCTTGTAGTGGTTCGGAATCTACTTTAAACCGTAGATCCGGTACTAATAGGATCGTAGAGCGTTGTGGGGGTAGTGTTATTCGCGTCCGTAGCCTATCTTCAAGCTATACGTGCCCCCAGGGTAGTGCTAAATGATTAAGAACAGTGCAACCCTTGCTTATGCCATAAAGATTAACTGTCTGTATTGCCAGCTGCATTAGAACTACAACAAAAACTGTTTAAGAGTTCTGAGTGGTTTAAATAAAATACTTTGGCTGCGGAGCAGCCACACACTTTATCCTGATGTTGGAGAAGCGTTGCTTTAGGTGAATGCTCATTGAAATTTTAGGCCTCACATTTTATATCTAGAAATATATAATTAATTAAAAATAAAAGAGAAAGGTAATAGTATAAATTAAGAGAGAAAAATCAGATTTTTGAAGACTTTAAAAAATAAAATGTATAAAATGAAATGAAGAAACTATAATATTAGAAGGAGGCCCACCATCCGGTGGGTCTTGCAGTAATGGCACTTCAGATGAAGGAATGAGGGGAAAAAAACAATGGATTATATGTTAAGAACAGTGTGCGGTTTTTATCTATTTTTTAAAAAAAAAAAAAAGAAGTATCATACCTAGGAAGAGAATTTAAAACCGAGTAGCAAGTGTGAGGAAGATTATTGTAGAAATTAAAAAAAATGCAAGTATAAATTGGCGATGGTCTAATATCCTGATTCCTGGAGTACCAAGGTGAGTTGGTGATCATCTGAAGGGTTTTGTTTTTAAGCCTTTGGATGGTTTCCAATTTACTTTTTGCTGCAGAGCACCAAACTGGACTTGCATAAGTAATCATGGGACACATGTAATAAATGTAAATAAGCATTTTGTTATGTAGCGACAGGTTAAAGTTTCTATAAATTAGAGAATAGTAGATGCGGATAGATTTAAATTTATTTCGGAGGTTTTTGCTGAGAGTAACTGAGATTGTTATCAAGAGTGATGTCAGGATATTTAACTTGTTTGAACCAAGAAATAGTTCTGTCATAAATAGTGATAGTTGGGTTAGTAAATTTCCTTTTGCGAGTAAATAGAATAGCTTCAGTTTTGTCAGTATTGTGTTTAATTTTCCAGTGGGTTAACCAGGTCTGAAGAGAGTTTATATAATTTTGAAGGGTAAAAGTGATAACCAATGGGTTATTATTTTGACATAAGACAGCAGTATCATCAGCGCAGAGAATGATTTTAGTATCTGGAGATTGTGGAATATCATTGATGAAAATAATGTATAGAGAGGGGCCAAGAAGAGAACCTTGTGGAACTCCTGCCAAGATATTATGAAGAATTGAGTCAATATTATTTACAGATACAACAAAATTGCGATTAGTAAAGTAGGAGTGCAGAAGAACTGTTTAATGTTAAGTTCAAGAAATCGTATTTAACATACTGAGATTTAGCGGTGATTAAAGTTATTTTGGGTTCTCTTGCACAGTTCTTTGAAAAATAAATTAATTTGAATTATACATTTACCAAATTGTCTGTATAAAAACTATGTGAAATTATTTAATTTATTTTTAAGAAACGTTTTTAATGAATTATGCAAAATTCAAATTTTTGGTTTAGTCTTCCTTCGCTAAAATTTGTTAAATAAAAAATATTTGTACTGTTTTTATTTAAGAATAAATGAATAAATATAGAAGGTCAACATATTTACTTTCATCAATCCTTCCGCTATGTCTTTTTCAACTGACGGCACCATCGGACTTTTAATTTCTTTTAGATAATAAATTTTTAGCTTCCTGAAATCAAGCTGAAAAAAAAAAAATACTGTAATTAAAAATTTTTAATTATGTTAGGATAAAAAAAAAATCACATCCACTTTAAAAATTAACTGTTGATTAATTAAAATTATGAATACCTAATTTAGAAAAATTACAAAAAAAATTACAGAAAAAGAATTACAAAAAAAATTACAAAAACATACTTTAAAATTACGCTATATTATTATTATACATTAGATTTACAAAATTAAAGAAATAACAAAAAAGTGTTATTGTATTAAAATACATCATAAATAATTGAATTATAAAAGAAAAATAAATTAGTAAATTTATTAATACTAAAGTAATATATTGGAAGTTTTACTATTAATACAAATCAGTGTTATAAAATAAAAAAAGTAAAAATTTTTTTACATTATTACTTAAATGTACTATGTTGTTGTCGTCGTATCCCCAGAAGAGTACAAAAAAATCAAATATCGTGGTGCTCTTGAATAATAATGGCTATGTTGTTAGTAATCTTTAGCCAACTAGAAGTATAAATCTTGACACCATACTTGCTTCCAAGGGATGGCCTAGATAAAGTATGGTGTCTGCAACAGCTGGACAATCAAATACAGGTGATCTCGAACATCAGGGCTGTTGCCACATTTTTGGTGTTTTTAAACGCCATCAGCTGATTCATATACTTGTGGTATTTCATCCTTAATTTTGTGAGAGTGCTTGTTTTTTCCTGTTGGCAATTAGTTCTGTTTGTGGCTTATTGACCAACTAGCTGACTCTCTGATCCTTGGTACCACATGCTTCAGGTTCAAATACTGGTGGTGGCGTGGTTGTTTGTCAATGGTTCGGAATCCACTTTAAATTAGTCCAGGTCTAATTAGCCCAAAGTGGGCAAAAAATGACCGTAGAGCGACAAATCAAACAAAGTTCTGTAATTTGACATTTTGTTTTAATCTTAGAAGGGACTATAACTTTATATTTTGTCAAAGCATTTACAGCTGCAAGGGAAATAGGAATGACAGTCTGATCCCGATTTCTGGCATTCTTCGCGAAAGAATCTGCAATTCCATTCAATTCCAAATCCACTTAAGCATTGATCCTTTGGATCAGTGATTTGTTCTAAAAGAGATTACCATTAAAAATCTATTATGCTTCAAATGTCCCATGGGCCAAAAATGATTGAAAAACGATGCTGAACTGAAATAAATGCCTAATTCGTGGCCGTTGCATGAGAATGATCAGGGGCCTGATGGCCGAGTGGCTAGCGCTCTGACGCTAGGTGCCACAGGTTGCGCGTTCGAGTCCTGATGATGCCATGGATGTTTGTAGTGATTCGGAATCGACTGTAAAATGTAGGTACCAGTCTCATTTGATTATAGAGCGTTGTGGAATAGTATTAATTTTGTGAACTCTCCATATATTAGTATCGAAAGTGCTTACTCAAAATTGTGTTAGCAAAATGGGGATCATCTGAAGTAGGTCCCTGTCGTACAAGCCTGCTTTCAAATATTTTTCCTATGTATCTGTCATTTTAAAAATCGAATGACTTTAGGACAAAACGCCAACTTTCGAAAATGAGAATTATGGTATATTTCTAAGAAACAACAAAAAAAAAAAAAAAAAAGATTATAACAAACGTTTTTCAATAAACAATATAACTTATTAGTAACATTAAAAAAATCATAAAATTAGATAACACATTAATTAACAAATAAATAGTCACCTAAATATAAGTAAGGCAATATGGAAAACTGTATTATAACCATAATTTTACCTGCTTTTGGAAGTTCAATTTTGTGCCTGATTTAGATGATAGGATTTTCATACTTGACATTAAGTCCTCCGCATATCTACACATGGGACCCACGGATACGTGTTTGTATATCTCAGGGTCCATGAGCTTTGGCTCATCAAAGAGCCAATCAGGAGGGAAGCAACCAGAATTAGGAGTGAGCCCTAGAAGATGAAAATGCATCATTATTCTTGAAAAGGTAAAGGCACAACATTTTTTTTCATGTTCAATATTAAAAAATTGAAATAAAGGCAACACATGAAGCTTATATAAGAAATATGCAATATTAATATTCAGGGTGATTATAATTAAAGTCCCACTTTCAAAATGCTGTAAAAAAAGAACCCTCTTACAGTCATATGAGATCCGAGCCTGATGGCAGAATGGCTAGTGCTGTGGTGCTCTTTACCACAAGTTTCGCATTCGAGTACTGGTGGTGCCAGGGATGTTTGTAGTGGTTCGGAATCCACTTTAAGCCGTAGGTCCCGGTCTCATATGATCGTAAAGCGTCACAGAGCCCAATCAGGCTTCTCACCCTCATCATTCCCAAACTGTAAAAAGGCACATAACCTCCAGCCACAATGATGTGGTGTGGTGTAGTAATAGTAGCAGTAGTCCTATTAGACGGGGACCTACAATTTAAAGTTACGGTTAAACCGAAACCTGTGACACTGAGTGCCAGAGCGCTAGTCACTCAGCCATCAGGCTCTTTATATAAAACAGGGTGATTATAATTAAAGTCCCACTTTCAAAATGTCGTAAATAAAAAGAACCACAAGTCACAGTGAGTTCAAATTTGAATATCAAAAAAAGTTCCACTGGTTTTTTCCATCCTATTTGGCCAATCCAAACTTGCCAATCTTTTTGGAAAATACAAATTGGAAATGTTAAAAAACAAATGTAATGGCCAATAAATATTTCTGCATTACAATGTCCATTAAATATTAGTCAATAATATAGAACGCTTCTTTTTTTTTTTTTTTTTAATCTTGTGCTTATTTTACTACTTAAAATTAATCTACAACGCCACTTTACCCATAGTCTTGAAATTGTAAACCATTCTTTATAAATCGATTTCTCATATTCTAAATAGTATGCGTACGAAATTTTGTTGATGTTACTATATATATATACAAATAATGCACTCTGGTTTATTATACAAAAAAATCAGAAATTTAAATAAAATTTGATCACAAGTGCACGATTAAATCACAACTACAGTTCACTCTACGGTCGGTTATTTTCAGTTTGGTTTGTCACTTTACGGTCATCTTTTGCACACTTTGGGCTAAACAGACCGGGACCTACAGTTTAAAGGGGATTCCGAACCACTACAAACATCCATGGCACCGCCGGGACTCGAAACCTGTCGTACCGAGCGCCGGAGCGCTAGCCACTCGGCCATTCAGGCCCCTGTTATTTTCAGAGTTCTCGAGTCTACATCGAATCTAATTGTTTGGTCTGCGGCAGACCTGAATTATCACACGGTGTGATGCAGGAAACCACAAGGGGTTCGATTTGGAAACAGGCTCACTTTGGAATATACGGCCCATTCAGTCACTTCAAAGAAAAAAAAAAAAATTACTCTTTTGATCGACTCATTTCAGAATTCTCTCTCTTCTTCACCGAAAAAAAAATCCTTTTAAGACAATTCGTAAAGAAGACGGTCAGCTTCCACCATTTCATATTGAACAAGACATTTCTCAGCTCATGGTTTATCGCCAATCATTATGGAACAACTCATGGTATAGTTCATATTCTATGTGTAGTTGTTTCGACCTATGAAGGTGGCACAGACATTCGCTAGTCTATTGAGTCTTATTATACATGATACCGAATATCTGCTATCAGATTTGAGTGACAGGTTGTTCTCATTAGTACAAAACACTAATTGTATGTAATATAATTACCCACAACATTGCAAAGTCTGCCGTCAAATTTGAGTGATGGGTTGTTATTTCATACTTTTCAAATAACATACAGTCCTCTCAGCTCGGAATGAAATGACAAAATTCTTCTCTTGAGAAAAAGTTCTACACTAATAATTGAATCTTAAACTACCCATAATTTAACTGTGGACACCCTATATAAGTATTAACTAAATAAACTCCGACATTTTTAAAGATAATTTTGACTAAGCAGATTTAAAGAAAGCTGAAAATAAAAACGTCTGCGTTGGAATTGGTAATGCTAATTATAAAATAAAAAAAATATATAAAAAAAAATTGGTGAAACTTTTCAATAAGTCCACGGAATTATTTGAAATCATCTGAAAATTTGATTTTTGTTAGAGACATGTAGTATACTTGTAAAGTAAAATGCAGTATATTTGTAAAGTTAGCCATTAGTTTATTTGTTAATTCCTTCTCTTAGCTCACACTCTCCCTATATATATCTTGTTCAAATTTTCAATCATTCATAAAATGCTTTTTATTCCTCCACTCAAGTTCAAATACATTTTTTAACTTGTAGTGGATGACACTTTATGTTAATGCAGTTTTTTCAAATATTAATTCAGTAATTAAATTTATTTAATTAATTTTAGTTTTTTTTTTTTAGATTTAAGTTTATATTTTAGATAAATTAAAAAATGAATGAAAATTATTTATATCTATGCAATTTAGTGAAAAAAATGGAATTGACCATTGATTTTTTAAATTACTTGTTTTTAATACAAAAATTGAATGAATATTCCAAAATTATTTATCCCAAAAGACTTTATGCAATTTAGAAACATTAATTTTGAAAAAAAGTTTTTACTGGAAAATTAATTAGCAATACATTGTTTCAATACAATATTTGTTTCTTAACTATTTTGACGAAATAAGAACACCCATTTTGTAATTTTTATTTACTTGTTTTTAATTTAAAACATATGAACATCAAATCATTCTCCTGTTATTTCTTTACTGTCGGAGATTTGGTTTGTTTGTTACTTTACGATCATTTTGTGCTCACTTTGGGCTAATTAGACCGGGACCTACAGTTTAACATGGATTCCGAAACACTAACAAACACACATGCCACAGGATTCAAACGGAAACCAAGGATACAGACGTGTGCTGAACTCGCTCCAGCAAATTTGGAATTTTTGGTTTTTTAGCTGAGGATTGTTTTTGTGCGAACTGTTGTTTTTGTTTTGAGTTTTTGTTTTTTCACTTTTAATTTTTATTATAGTTTTTATTTTTAAACTATAATGTCGCAAGCTTCTTCCGGCCCGCCGGTTATTGAACTTTCGCCAGAAAGTCCGCCCTTGCACGAGCAGGGCATTGACCAGATCGACTCTTCGTCTGCTGAAATGGACACCTCCGCTAGTGTCACCAAAGAGGACCTAGCAAAAAATGAATACCTGATCAAGAACCCTGCCTCCAAAAGAGTTTCGGAGCCAACTCTTGAGCATTACCTCTTCTTTGAAGAGTTGCTCAAAGAGGCGGCCACTCTAATGGACAGGATTCACAAGTTTTCGAGTGCTGCCCAGAATGTGCGGTCCCCAACATGGGAGACAACCTCCCTGCACATAGAGGAGTGCAGTAAGCGAATCCGCGCCATCTGCACATATACTGGAGTTCCTGCCTCCCTCCTACCATCAAAAAAGGAGCTGATTGAGATGCGCAAGGCTAAGGACCTGGAGATCCTAGCCAAGGAAGTTGAAATATCCTCCCAACCCGCAGAGGTGATTCCTGCTGCCAGCACCAGTCAGGCGACTCCAACCGTTGAGCCCAAATCCACTGGCCCAGCAACGAAGAGGAAGAACCCCGCCAACGATGATGATAAGGGATTCATCACCGTACAAAAGAAAAAGGACAAGCGGGTAAATATGGCTGCTAATTTTATTTCCCCCACTAACACCCCTAACACCACGTTGGCTGCCGACGTAAGCAAGAGCTCCATGAAACCACGAGCTAGTAGGATACCACCATTTTTTGTGTCCGCAAAGGGCAAATGGTGGAATGTTTTGAACCAGCTAAGGATTGAAGTTCCTAGCATCAATGCCAAACTCTCTGGTAATTTTCTGAAAATTACCGTAGGAAATGAAACAGAGTACAGGACCCTTGCTTCCATTTTGGAAAGTGACGGCACCCCCTTCAAAACTCTGATGCTTCAGAAGGACCGGCCCATAAAGGTCGTGATCCGCGGTCTCCCTGGCCATACCCCAGTAGAGGATGTTGAGGCCGAGCTCCGAGCACTTCAGTTCCAAATTATTAAATGTGCTCGGATGTCAAAATTTAGGACCAGGGAACCAATGCCCCTTTTCTATGTACAGCTTGCCCCTTCCTCTCATACAGAGGAAATTTATAACTTGTCAACTCTTCTCGGCCTGAGAGTTCATGTTGAAAGTTATAAGGGTCAACCCGGCCCTTCGGTCTGTTGGAATTGCCAAGGATTCTTCCATTCTTCGGAAGTTTGCCGGCTTCCAACTAGATGTGTTAGATGTGCTGGCCCACATAGAGCCAAGCAATGTACACTTTCTTTGGATCAGCCACTGAAGTGTGCTAACTGCAATGGAGCTCATGCCGCGAACTGGCGCGGATGCCCCAAAATGCCCAAACCCAGTCAAAAATCTGGGTCTAAAAATCTAAAATAATTAAAAATAATGTTAAATCCCCTATGCCACCTAAATCTAAAGTTAATAATGTTGCCAGGACGCAGCCAACGTTCACTAGCCGTCCGGTTAATGAAAGCAGAGCTTTCTCCGAAGTTCTCCGCAAGGCGAACGAGGGTAAGCAGGCTAGCCACGCCCCTCAGCCAATCATAGCCCAGGAGGAGCCCTTGCCTCGTGCTAACCCAAATCAGCCTGCTCCCGCGGTGACTGAAAGAGTTGTTTACAATTCTGAATGCTCACTGTCGGAGATATTTCAGTGTCTGATGGACTTAGCTAACGCTAACCCATCTCACAGTCATATAATACTGCAGGCTTTTGGCTTAGCTAAAGACAAAATGCGGAGCTCGCAAAATAAATTTGACATGAGTTATCACCTCTTTGAGGCGTACACTCATGTTATTTCTACTAGTGAGTTCTGTACGGCTTAACTCTCTTTGGACCTGAGTCTCTTACCATAGGCTTCTGGAACGCAAATTCTTTGCGGCCCAAAATTCACGAGGTTAGGGAGTTCTTAGATGAGCAGAACCTTGACGTATTTTTGGTTCAGGAGACAAAACTGTCTCCTGGTTATAACCCTTTGATCGCAAATTACAGGTTCTATCGTACAGATAGAGCCAACCAAAATCCT
Organism: Caerostris extrusa; assembly: GCA_021605095.1. Lineage (NCBI taxonomy): Eukaryota > Metazoa > Arthropoda > Arachnida > Araneae > Araneidae > Caerostris > Caerostris extrusa. The sequence continues at coordinate 65,705 of BPLR01007685.1, forward strand.
GCACGAGTAAGTGGCGGTACAGGCATTTATATTAAAAGCAGTATTAACCATCATCATATTCCAACTCCAGAACTAGATTTTATAGATGCTACCATTATAGAAGTTAAAATTAATTATTTTCCAGCTATCAAAATTATTTCAGTTTATATCAAGCCTAACGTTCCAGGTGGTTTCCCGGTGGAGGACTTCAATAAGCTTACCAAAACCGGAAACAATGTGATTCTCGCTGGCGATTTTAACGCTCTTCACTCCTCTTGGAACTTTGGACATTCTAATCGATATGGTTTTACACTGAATCGTTTTATCCAAAGTCAAAGGGGAATGAAAGTTGTTCCCCCCCCTTAAAGTTACTAGAATTGACCTTAGAAATAATCATCGAGGTAATGTGCTCGATCTTGCATTTTTTAAATATATCCCCTTTAATTATGATATTGAGGTGTTAACAGATTTAGATTCTGACCACCTCCCCGTTGTTCTATCCTTAGATACCAGCCCTGAATCACTGAAAGTTCCGAGTCAATTAAATACTAATTGGGAGAACTTCAGGCATGTGATGAATAATAAAAGCCTACCTAGTTTTTATTTTAAGATCACCTGCTGATGCAGAAAATAGAATCCAAGAATTAAATGAAATCTACGTCACATGCCTGCAGGAAAGTTCTGCCCCTAAATTTAAACCTCCACCGTTAAGATTTCCAATAGACATCAAAATTTTAATCAAGCAACGCAATAGTTACCGCCGAAAATGGCAGCGCACCAGAGATCCTGATATCTCAGAAGTTATTACCGCACTCTTGACGAAGTCAGGAGTGCAATCACTGTCTTTACACAGCAACGCTGGCAAGACGACATAGAGGCCCTAACGCCTGAGTCATCATCACTTTGGAAGAAATGTTCCCTCCTACGCAAACAATATCACAACATTCCGCCCTTGCAGGGTGCCAACGGCCGAGCAGCTTATTCCCCAGAAGACAAAGCGGAACTGCTCGCAGACAGTCTCAAATCTCAATTTGAACTCAATCACGATGTTGAAGATAGAAATTTCTTCGAACACGCCAACTCTACAGTCACAGATTTCTTACAAAGACCACATGTCAATAATTTAGATTTAATTACTCCCAAAGAAGTCTGTGAAATTATCAGAAAGTTCAAAAATAACAAAACCCCTGGTCTGGATCTTATTAATAATCGCATGTTAAAGTCCACTCCTATTAAATTTATTCTGTATATTACCATTCTTTTTAACTTTCTACTTAGGATCTGTCATTTCCCAGCTTGCTGGAAGACTGCCGTAGTATGCCCCATTCCTAAGCCAAATGCTAATTTGGCTTACCCTCATAATTACCGTCCTATCTCACTACTTAGTAGCTTGAGCAAAATATTCGAATCTGCGTTACTTAAACGCCTGAATCAGCATTGCGATCTCCATGACTTAATCATTCCTGAACAATTTGGTTTCAGAAGGCAATTAGGAACCTGTCACCAATTACTTAGGTTGACAGAGCTGATTCACGACGGCTTTAACGAACGCAAATCTACGGGAATATTATTTTTGGACGTAGCCAAAGCCTTTGATAAAATTTGGCATAATGGCTTATTATTCAAGCTCATGCGACTTGATTTTTCTCCCCAAATCATTAAGATTCTTTGCTCTTACCTACAAGCCCGAGTTTTCCTAGTTAGAGTAGGTGGAGTTACTTCCTCACCCAGACCAATAGAAGGGGGTGTACCACAGGGGTCGCTATTAGCGCCCGCGTTGTTCAATATTTACATTAATGACATTCCGAGGGACTGTCAGACTAACTATTTTGTTATGCTGATGACACAGCAATTGCTACACAAAACAAAGCACCACAGCTTGCTGTTAAAGACCTTCAATTTTATGTTTACAAACTTGAAAAATGGCTAACCACCTGGAAAATAAAAGTAAATGCAACCAAATCAGCCTGTATGCTATTTACTCGGAAGCGTTCTATTTCTCCATTAGGGAGTATCACTCTTTTTGGCCAGCCCGTCCCCTGGGTAACTGAATATAGATACCTGGGGTTGTTTCTAGACCCAAAATTATCATTCAATTCCCATATTAAGAATGCAGTTGCCAAAGCAACTGGTGCGAGTATTAAACTCCACTGCCTAATTTCTCGAAAGAGTAGGCTTGCGATCAAACACAAGCTCCTGCTCTATAAGTCTATCATTAGACCTATTCTGGTTTATGGTAGCCCGATTTGGGCCTCCACTTCCCTCACCAATATCAAGAGACTTCAGGTGTTTCAGAATAAACACCTGGCTATGATTGCTGATGTGCCATGGTTCGTTCGTCGAAAGATCATCCATAGAGATCTAGACGTCGAACCTATTCCAAATTATCTAATCAAAATTTCAAAGAATTTTCTTGAAAAATGTCCTCAGATTAGCAATGAGTTAATCCGTCGTCTGCCGACTTATCACCCTGGGGTGAAAAGTTCGCAGAAACGCCCAAGGGCTGTTTATGACGTCTCCTATGATTGTTTCCCTCGAGTTAAGAGACATCATGGCTGTTACCCTGAACAAGCGACCGCGAGTTCAGGTAACGGAGTGGATCTAACATCGTAAATTTTACGTCCACTGAGACTAGTTAACGCACTGTGTATCTGAGGAGTCGTTTGGCTTTAAAAGTTTCGCGGCTCTTTTTTGTAAACAAAACGAATTGGCGCAGAGGTAAGGTGACGGACTCCCGACCGTAAGGTTGAGGGTTCGAATCCGGCACTCGGCTCAATTCACTATTTTTATATTTTTGCTACGATGTGCACCTGAATCCTTTCTTAACGGCTAGTGAATAGTTAGGTTTTTATTGTACGCTTTTTTACCCCTTTTTTTTTGTTAGGAAAATAAAAGGATGGAAGAAAACCAAATAAAATAAAAATAAAAATATAAAATGAAAATTAAAAATACGGTCCTGATTGTGGCCTTTTTTTTGTGTGGACTAACCATTTACTTTTCAGCATCAACCTACAACTGCTCTCACCGTTCAGCATAATCCCTGTTCACCTGGTTTAATGAGTTATTATAACTCTGTTTACTTTTTAATATTTTGGCATCGACAACTGGTCCCTAATTGTACTGAATTTAAATTTAACTTTAATTTCATTTATTTTGTATCTTACTTTTATTTATTATTAGTATTTTTATTTTTTTTTTTTTTTTTTTTTGAGTACCATTTAACTTGAATTTTTAGAAATATTATCTTATTATCCATACTAACCTAATTAAGCAGCCAATTAAAATTTAAAGCATATTTATTAATTAAGATGAGGAGGTTTAAGGGTATTTCCCCAGTTGGTACTCCGTAATCGGTACGCCAGTTGCCAGTTGCCATCAGTTTATAACCGTGGTATATGAAATCGATGATGTACGAGATATCTATGGATGCCATGAAATATTTTTATCCCAGATAACTATTATTTCTGTGAAGATATATACGACAGCAGGAGTTTTTGAAAGGGTGTTCTACGCCATCCTTGCATGCAGGGCCAGATTTTCCTATAGGCTAACTAGGCTTCAGCCTAGAGCCTCACGATCAAGATTGACTTATATTCAAATTGTTAACAAAATTATGATATACAATTTGATATTTACTTTTTTGTGATCTGAATTTGGATTGAATAAAGTTCCATTTTTGGTTTAGTTTAAAACTTAAAATTCATACTTAAAACTTTAAATGCGAATTATTATGAAATAAATTTATCTGAATTGAATTTGCTTTAATCTTCAATGTATTGAATATTTTTAATTTAATTTGGTAGAAAATATGACAATTTTTATTGCATATTTTATTTTCGTAATCAAAGATTTTTATTATTTGAATTTTGCTTCTTTGTAAATGTTGTGTGTTATGTTTCATTAGTTATTGTTACAAGTACTATATAAGGTGCTGTGAATAAATGTCCAAATAAGTGTTCTCAACTTTTTTTTTTTATTTATTATACGTGCCACATTTTTTTTATAAAGATTAGTACCCATCACAACATGTTTCATTTAACGTATTGATATAATATCACAATAATGAATGTATTTTGTTATCTCTCATGTGATTTACAAACTTAAAAATGGGAGGTGAAAGGGCCTCATAAGTGGAATAGCCTAGGGCCTCTTTTTCATCTAAATCCGACACTGCTTGCATGCCATTTTGATCATCAACTGTCAGATGGGTCTATGTATCTTACGATTTTCTTAACTCTCTTTTTTTTTAACCTGGACATAATTTCTTTATGCTGAAATTTTAACAAGATATCCAATATTGTGCTTTTGAAGGAGCTTAATGTTGAATATGTCCCTGAAGAGGGCAATAACGCTGCCTAGGTTTGTTTTTTCTCTCTACGGTCATTTTGTGCCCACTTTGGGCTAATTAGACCGAGATCTACAGTTTAACATGGATTCCGAACCCCCAACAAACATACATGCCAAAGCCAGGATTCGAACCTGAAGCCTGAGGTACCAAAGGCCAGAGCGAGGCGTGTGGGAGGTTAGGAAAAGAAAGTAAATATCTTACTAAGATTTTTTTTTCGCTTTCTTATTTATTTATTTATATATGTATATTATAATAGTTACAATTTTTATTTAAGATGTTTATTACATTTTCAATTGTTCAATTTAATGTTAGTATTTATTAACAGATATATGAAATTTTATATATTTATTTTTATATATCTATATATGAATTTGTATATAGATATATGAAGACCTTTTATTAACAGGTATATGAAAGTGGAATTTCTGCCACACATCAATTTATAGAGAAGAGACTAATTAGTCATCATCATCATCATAGGTGCAACAGCTCATGGTGAACCCAGGCCCTCTGCTTATAGGTCGAAACATGAAATGTTTTTCCTTTTACGGGAGTAGGGTTATCAGCCTTACGTCCAATGCTCTACAGTCGTATTAGACCGGGACCTACGCTTTAAAGTGGATTCCGACTCACAAAGACTAATTATTAGAATAAAATAATTAGAAAATGAATCTTGTAACCATGTTTCCTCTCTCACTGAAAGAGCGCCCGCAAGTTTAGTTTGTCATACCGGTGTAAAGTTCAGTATATAATAAACCTCCCACCCGAAAGGAAGCAAGGCGCTACTGGCGCAAAATAAATCTCTCATCCGAGAGTATTTAGTGGAATCCTTCCACTAATCTTTTAGTGTATATCGTTAAATATGCTGCATGCGTGTTAAATGATGTTTATAGTTCTTTGCGGTATTAATGTCGTACTTTGTGTGTGCGTGTAAAATATAAATGTGTTATTATACTTGGGATTCGACTTACCATATCCAACCAAACTACGACACATCTACTACAATCTTTTTTTCTTCTAATGCAGCTGGCAAACACTTAGACAGCTGTCCTGATGCCTTAAGGCAAGCGCTTTTACAGACGTTACCCATTTTGCATTACCCAGGGGGCGCGTGTAACTTGACGATAAGCCCTGGACGCGGAGTAACAATGTCCCCGCAACCCTCTATGACCCTATTTGACCGGGACCTACGGTTTAAAGTGGATTCCGAACCACTACAAACATTCATGTCCCCGCCGGGATTCGAACCCGAAACCTGTGGGACAGAGAGCTAGCCACTCGACCATTCAGGCCCTACTACTCTTACACTCTTAATGCATCTAAATGTTTTGCAACATCGTTAATAATCTATCCATACCAGAACTACCACCGCTTGATCTGTTAGTATCATATGGATTTTTCGTTGCTCCATACAGTCTGTTCATGGTATCTATATTCAATCCCATTTCTGGAACATTGGTGGTGGTGATGACAATGGCTCCGGCGTTCTTCATCAGGCCAACAGCTGGGGCATCCTCGGGAGCGACCAGGTGAGAGTAAGGTTCGTAACCAGCTGTACTTCGAACACCTGGAATGGAGAAAAGTTTCAATACGAACGAAGATGATCTAAAAAGTGCTCGTAATCGAATGCAATGTCTTACAAACAAGTAAATATAAAAATGTTTTTAGATTATTAACGTGAAAAAATTATCTAAGCATTTAACATATTGACATATTTAACGTTATAAACGTGCGACTTATATGAGAAATACTGACGTTAGTAGACATTCGAATTACATTTTCAAAACCTTTTTTAAGTTTAGAATTAGATATTAATCTAAAACTAGGACTAAAACCATTACCATAGATGTAATTAAATTTTATTTCATCATTCTATTGAGAGATACATATGAAAATATTTTCTCGATGACTATGAATCCACTTGTCAATGACTATGAATGGGGAATACGTGTCCACAATGTCAATGACTATGAAGGATGACTATGAATCCACAATGTCAATGACTATGAATGGGGACTATAATCCACTTTGCCAATAAGTATGAATCCACAATGTCAATGACTATGAATGGTGACTATAAATCCACTTTGCCAATATGAATCCAGTTTGCCAATAAGTATGAGTCCACAATGTCAATGACTAGGAATAGTGACTATGAACCTACATTGTCGATGACTATGAACCTACATTGTCGATGAATGGTGACTATGGTTTAGTTTTGTCGCTCTACTGTCATTTTGTGCACATTTTAGGCGAATTAGATCAGGATCTAAAATTTAACATGAATTCCGAATCATCAACAAACATCCATGGCACCGCAAGGTTTCGAACCTGAAGCCTATAGTACCACCGACTATAGTGCTAGCCAATTGGCCATCAGGCAGTATGGTGATTATGAATCCGCAATGCCAATGACTATGAATGGTGAAAATGGCAATGACAATGAATGGTGACAATGGATCTACAATGTCGATGACTATGAATGGTAACTATGAACCTACATTATCGAAAACTACGAATGGGGACTAGGGTTTGGTTTGTCGTTCTACGGTCATTTTGTGCATATTTTAGGCGAATTAGAACTGTATCTACAATTTAACATGGATTCCGAATCACCAACAAACATCCATGCCACCGCCAGGATTCGAACCTGAAGCTGAAGCCTATGGTACCACCGACTAGAGTGCTAGCCAATTGACCATCAGGCCGTATGATGATTATGAATCCACAGTGCCAATGACTATGAATGGTGACAATGGCAAGGACAATGAATGGTGACAATGGATCTAGAATGTCGATGACTATGAATGGTAACAATGAATCTACAATGTAAATGACTACGAATAGCGATAATGAATCTACAAGGCCGATGAATCGATTATGGTTAATCGAACATGATAATCAGATTTCACACAATTTACTTTTAGTCATACAAGATTTTGAATCTACTTTAATTGTTTAACGCAGCTATATTAAAAATAAATTCATTCATTTAAGAAACATATAGATACAACAGGAATATTTGAACTAGAAATTATCTATGTCTTAAAAGATAGCAGCAGTGATATTTATTGAAACAATTATTGCATATTAGTATCTTTCATTGAAAAGTTTGATAGAATAAAAGAAAGTGATATTAATTAGCAACGATTCCAATACATTTAAAGTTTTCTAAAGTTAGGTTTTTAATAAAATGTACAGAATTTTTTTAATACGGTAAACAGATTATTAGACAAATAGTGCATTTTTAAATATTATTTTGCTTTTAAATCTACCTTTGACAAGAAGTAAGGCCTTGATAGAAATAGGCACTCCAAGAAAAGGCTTGTCATCCGCAAGCTGCTGTTTCGTGTATTGTCCAGAAGAAACAAGGGAATCCACGCCTTTTGCTTTCTCTAGAGCATCCTCGAAACATTTTTCCGCCGTAGCGTGGATGTAGGGTTCAACTTCTTTAATTCTGTCTATATAGGCTTGAACAACATCTTCACTCTTCAGCTGAAAGAATACAAGTGATTTAGCATTATTTCATACTGTAACAACGCATTTGCTGTAACGTTAAGTGCATGACGAAATAAATAATCCTATACTTATAGGCCAATTAATAGCATTTAGTTGTTACATGCAATTTAATATGCAAGGAAAAAGAAACTGAAAGAAGGGGAAAAGAAAAAAAAAAAAAAGATATAGAAGACGAACGCAATAAGAAAAGAAGAATTTAAAAGGTAAATATTAAAAGAGGAAAAAAAAATAAAAGATAGGCATAATAAGAAAGGAAAAACAGGAAGAATATAAATGATGAACTTAATATGTAGGAAAAAAGAAACTGAAAGAAATGGAAAAAAAAAAAAAAGATATAGAAGAAGAACGTTAGAAGAAAAAGAAAAAAGAAGAATTTAAAAGGTAAATATTAAAAGAGGAAAAAAAAATAAATAAAAGGCATAATAAAAAAAAAGGAAAAATAGGAAGAATATAAATGACAATCTTGATATCTAGAAAGAAGAATATGAAAGAATGAGAAAAAAAAAAAGAATATAGAAGACGAACATAAGAAGAACTTTCATTTTTTCTTCTAATATATAGAAATAATATAAAATAAATAAATAATATAAATAATATAATAAATATATAAAATATATATAATAAATATATAAAAAATATATAAATGATAAAAATATATGATAAATTATAATATAAATATAGAATATAAATGACGAACTTGATATGTAGAAAAAGGAAGAAGAATAGGAAAGAAGGAAAAAAAAAGAAAAAGAATATAGAAGACGAATCTGAGAAGAAAAAAAGAAAAAAAAGAGGAATATAAAAAGTAAATATTTAAAAGAGAAAAAAAAATAAGCATAATATGAAAGGGAAAACCAGGAAGAATATAAATGACGAACTTAACATGTAGAAAAAAAGAAAGAAGAATATAAAAGATTATAGAATACGAATCTAACAAGAAAAAGAAAAAAAAGCATATAAAAGGTGAATATTAAAAGAGGAAAAAAAGAACTAAAAGATAAGCATAATAAGAAAGGGGAAAATGGGAAGAATATAAATGACGAACTTAATAAGTAGAAAAGAAAAGAATAATATAAAAGAAGGGGAAAAGAAAAAAATGAATATAGAAGACGAACCTAAGAAGAAAAGAAAAAAAGAAGAATATAAAAAGTAAATATTAAAAGAGGAAAAAAATATAAGCATAATATGAAAGGGAAAAGCAGGAAGAATATAAATAAGGAACTTAGCATGTAGAAAAAAAGAAAGAAGAGAAAAAAAGAATAGAAGACGAACATAAGATGAAAGAAAAAAATATAAAACATGAAAAACAAAAACAAAAACAAAAAAAAATTAAGACAGGTATAATAAGAATGGCAAAAGAAGGAAGAATTTAAATGAAAACATAATATGCAGAATAAAAGAAAGAATATAAAAGATGAACATAAGACGATACATAAGAACATAAAGAAAGAAATAATATAAAAGACGAACGCAAGAAGAAGAAAGAAAAAAAAAGAATAAAAAAGATGAATGTTAGAAGAGAAAAACAAAATTTTAAAACCTTGGTATAATATAAACAGGAAGAGAAGAAAAAGAATCAAAAGGACCAATATAATATGTAATAAAAAAGAAAGAATGACACAAAACAATTACGAAAGAAAAGAAATGATAGAAAATATAGAAAGATTGACAAAAAAATGTGAAAAAATGAAAAACGAGTACAAAAACATACTTACTTCGCCATTTCTTATTTCCTGAGCTAATTGTGTTGCTGATTTTAGAAGAAGAGGATTGTTTACAGATGGAACGATTTTTCCTTTGCTGCCATGCAAGAAAACTGAAACTGTTCGCAAAATAAATCGTGCCACATCAGCCAAAATACAAAAGAAATAATACCAAAAGATTTGCTTCATATTTCAGACCTAAAATAAATATAATAAAAGCCATGAGAATTTAAACTAAAATAATTTGGAATTCAATTTCATGACAGTGATTATTCATACAAAAAATTATATGTTTATGTGCACGAAAATATTTTTATAAGCTGGAATTCAATGGGCATTGTTTTTTTTTAAATTTAGTAGCAATGAGTAATAAAAACTAAAAGTTAATCTTGTTAAAAATATAAAATATTTTTTTAAATTATTCATTAAAATGGCAATATATAGAATGAAAATAGAGCTTGTAGAATCAAGAATTTTAAATATTTAGGATATTTATTAAAAAAAAATTTGCTAGAAATATATAAAATTTGTTTCATAAAAATATTAGATTGATACATAATGTATGCCAAAATATGTAAACTCTATAAAAATTATATAGAGTGCGATATTCAATAAGCATTAAGTGAGCTATTAAGTGCAATATTCAATAAGCATTAAGTGAGCTATTAAGTGTAATATTCAATGCATAAATAGTTGCTAATGAAATTATTAATAAACTTTTTAAAATTTAAAAGAATAAAATTTAATTTAATGAATTTATATTTTGTAATTTATTTATGCAGTTGTAGTTTTTAATATTGCCATTGCATCTGTCTGGTGGCAGCTGTTTAACGCACAGATGGTCTATGACTGACTGTTACGTTTCTTTTCACATTATTATTATTTATCTTTATATTTATTTTATTTTGTTTATTTTTTTAGTGTTTAACATGTACTTTTTAAGCTTCGAGTGTATTATAAATAAGTTTAAGTTAACGTTTTCTTCAATACAAAAAATGTTCTATTATTATATCAGAAACTAGAACAACAAGTGGGTAAAAATTTGTCAGGGAAAATATAAATAAATTATAGTAGTCACAATTTTTATAAATTAATAATTTATTTGAAGAAGCGTTTTTTTTTTTTCATTAACAAATCGCTAAATGTTAATAAAAAATTTGCTAGAAATATATAAAATTTTGCTAGAACTGTAAAAAAAAAAAAAGAAAATAATTTAGATTACAAATAAATTAGAATTAGGAATAAAGAATCATTAAATTTAAAATAATCAGAAATAGGTACTTTTTCTTGTAAATAAATTATTTATCTGATACATAAATAAAATAATTACAAAAACTTTTTAATTTCTTTTCTAAATAAATAAAATAATAATTTTGATAACAAATTAATAATTAAATTTATAAACAACTTTGTTAAAAATTGCTATATAATCATTTCTTTAAAAGTAATAAATAATTCTTAAATATTTGAGTTAATTAAATTAAGAATTATCTATTTATATATTTTTAAATATATTCTTCAATTTAAAATGGTAATTTTTATTATTTAATATTTTTTTTTCATATATTGTACTATATTGTAAACTTATTTTTATTTTTCTGAAATTACTTTCAAAAACTTATAAAGAAGTTTTGTTAATTTCTTTTAATTATCAAGAGTTTTGGTTCATTTTCCAATTTTTATTATTATTTAAGATTTGCAAAATAAATTAGATATCATTCGCTATTTTGTGCCATTTTGTAAACTTAGAATTTATGTTTCTGAAATTAATTTTCAAATCCCTATAAATTATGTTTTGTTAATGTTTATTGATTAACAAGAATTTTGGTTAATTTCACAACTTATTTTTATTATTTAAGCTTGGCAAAATAAATTAGATACCATTTTTTTTTTTTTGTAAACTTAAAATTTATTTTTTGAAATTAATTTTCAAATCCTTTAAAAAATTTTTTTATTAATGTCTATTAATTTAGAAGAATTTTTTGCCAACGGCCATAACATGCTGAATATACCTGTTCTCGTTAGATCACCGAAGTCAAGCATCATTGGGCGCGGTCAGTACTTGGGTGGGTGACCACCTGGGAACACACCGCGTGCCGCGGCATTCACAAATTTGGGACCTGAATGGCTAGCGCTCTGGCGCTCGGTACCACAAGTTTTCGGGTTCGAATCCCGGCGATGCCATCGATGTTTGTAGTGGTTCGGAATCCACTTTAAGCTGTAGGGTCCCGGTCTCCTATGACTGTAAGAGCGTCACGGAGCCAAAGTCAGACTTCTACCTACGGGTGCTCCATCACAACTTCCCCTTCAATCATGAGTACTCGTATGGGCTCGTGGGCTTGGCCAGCCAAGTGGGATAGAAACAACAAACAACACAAGAATTTTGGTTAAATTTATATTTTATTTTTATTATTTAAACTTTGCAAAATAAATTAGATACCATTTCCATGACTTATTTTTATTTGCTATCTTTTGAAGCTGCTGTGATCAATTGGATTATTGCCTTTTTAATTAAAAGATGAAAATGTAATTCTAATATTATATTAGAATTTCAGAAAATAAATGAATCATTCACAAAATAATTTTAATTTTTTATTGCATTATTAATTAAAGCACTGCATCACAAATGTTGTCTTGATAAAACTTTTTTTACTAACTGAATTTATTATGTGTCCTATCGTTTTGAATGTAAATGGCGAAATTTTAAGTTTAATGTTAATATAAATATTTTTTAAATATTTTTTTCTATTTTTCTAAATATTTTTAATCTTTTTTAAAGTTTATACTGATATGACAACCTACTTGAATTTATCAAATTGAGAAGTATGTTGTACAAAGGTTGGATTAAAGTCTGCTTTATCTGTTGTTTATTTAAAATAAAACGGCGATAAAAAAAAATCTTTTAACAAATTTAATCTTTTAAATACCTTTCATATTTTGAATGTGATGTTTTTTCTTTATGTTATTATGCTGTCCTAGTTAGGAATCTATGACTTCATTAAAAATTGCGGAAAAAAATTCCATATCGTAAGTCACCAAAAAATATATCAGCAATATATAACCAAACAATATATAGCGACATTATATAGCCGAATAACAACAGTATACATAAATAATAGCAACAGTATAAACAATTTAATAGCAACAGTATAAACAATTTAATAGCAACAGTATAAACAATTTAATAGCAACATTATTACAACAACAGCATAACAATATAGTCGAATAGCAAGAGTAAACAACAAAGAACCGAACTGTATATACCGAACCGATCGCATTCTATACCCGAACAGCCACAACATAAGTATATAATATCATATAATAACGAAGAACTGTATACAGCAACAATATACACTGGTGTGCAAAACAAGCAACAGTTGGGTTTTCTGCCATAACTCCACGAGAAATCATCTGAGAGACATGACATTCAGAAATGAGGGAGAGTATTATGTGCGTAAAAGATGACGATAGCATCGGCGCTGAAAAAGGAATACAATGCATACGGTATGGAATCAAACAAAAACAAGCTTTATTGAACGCATAGTATCGTGATTTATGATTGTCTATCAAGAGGAAGAACACCAAGCAGATGTTCCTTAATATTGGATATGCCCTCCCCCTCATTGCAATGGTTGCTTCGCACCCTCTCCGCATACTCAGAACCAGCTGGTGCAACATTTCTTGCGGTAGGAGTGCCCATTCCTCAGTTAGCATCTGTTTGAGTTGTTGGGTGTTCTTCGGAGGATGTAAGCGTGCTGCAATGCGTCTCCCCAAAGCATCCCACACATGTTCGATGAGATTTAAATCTGGGGAGTACGCTGGCCAATCCATTCGAGTGATATCTTCACTTTCCAGTAGCTCCTCAACAGCAAGAGTCCGATGTGGCCGTGCATTGTCATCCATAAAAATGAAGTCTGGGCCAATGACACCTCGGAACAGACGCACATGGAGAAGGTGTACCTCCTCACAATAGCGATCCCCGGTTACAGAACCTCTGTCGAAAACGTGGAGCTTAGTTCGCCAGTTCAGCAAAATGCCTCCCCAGACAAGAACTCCAGAACCACCATAACGGTGTCTTTCTTTGAGGTTACTGGAATAAAACCGGGTCCCGACCTCTCTCCAAATCAAAACGCGTCGAGAATCGCTTTGGTACTCTCATCCGTAAAAAGGACACGACTCCATTGATCAGTTGTCCAGTTTTTGTGCTCTCTGCACAACTGTAAACGGTAGCGTCGGTGGCCAACTTTCAACCGGAGGCAGCGTTCAGGTCGGCGGGCGAATAAGCCCACTTTGTGAAGGCGTCAGGCCACAGTAAACTGCGATACTTGTCACCCCGTTGGTACAGAGTTGCTGAGCAATGGCGACTGGCTGCTCGGCCTCTTTTCGCCTGCAGGACGATATATCGTTCATCCCCTGCAGTTGTCTTCCTCGGGCGGTCACCACCAACCTTTCTTGGTGACAGTACGCCCCTCCTCCAGGTTTCCGATCATTCTTCCGCGTGTGAAGTTGTCCAGGTGATTTCTTCTAACTTTATTTCACGAACTGACTCACTGGCACTTGCAGCGAATATGTTGAATTGCGTCTCCATCCTTCCTTTTATTCTATTGTTGAGCTGCTGGCGCCGACATCACGCGTTTTGCGTCGCCTCCGACGTTTCGTTCCTGATATTTGCATACGCATGACGTTTCTACTGACTTACGTGTTCATTGTACTGATCTCCAGACCTCTTTTCTGTAATTTCATGGCTATCTGCTAAATTTTTAGATGGTTGCTTAAGTTTTGCACACCAGTTTATATCTGAATAGGTACAGTATAACAACAAAGAACCGGACTGTATATAGCAACAATATAAAACCATACAGCAACAGTATAACTTTGTTATATTCCTAAGGCTATTGAATGTGGCGATTCTTGTAGTATTTTGCCCATTTGCTTCATAAATTTCTTGGATTATTAACCATCGTTCTACTCCCATGTGTATTTGTCCAGAAAAGTATGTTCACACATAATAAATTAAAAGTTCAGGTAGCTGCAATTTACTATGTTATTCTTTAATTTTTCTTTTTATATTTTAGATATTATATGCACATTTGTATTTGAAATTAAATATATTCAATTATTTATATATTTCTTTGTTTTTAACGTTAAATGTTGCTTTTTATTTTCAATGAATTTCATTTATCTGTTTAGTACTTATTTTTACCAGTAATTAATTATTCAATCATTATTTTCGAAATAACTATAATTACATAACTCATAGCTTAATAATATAACTCAAATAAGTGGGAAGATTCAAATATTTTTATTAGTTTGTATTCTAATTTTGTCTATGCTGTAAATTTCAGGTATTCCTGTATTTCATTTATGCCATTAATAATTATGTTTTAGATTCTTATTTCCAGTGATTAAATAAAAAGGATACATTTATGAATTTCTATCTTTCATGAATACGTACATTTTGAATTGAGGAGACTTTTTAAAATTTGTGACAATATATGCAAACATCTGGCATCATTAATCAAGCTGCCTGGTGGGAAGTGGCAGGGTTTTCACTCCTATGATTCCTACACCCCTAAAAGTCCACCCGGAAGTCACTGTTCTCCTTTCAACACCTATCAGTAGCCTTATCTACATCAGGACCACCTATGTTTATACCTTCATCATTCTTATTGGTAGGGGGTCTACATAGCCCTAGCAAAAGGAGTAAGGGGTATAGAGAACAAAAATATAAAAAAAAAATTAAGTCAATTCCTACTCTACTTAGGTAGAAGAATTAAGAAAATTTTATTTTTATATTTAAAAACTCCAAAAGAAAATTTTTATTTTAGTTACTTTTTATTTAAAAAAAAAACTTTAGGCTTCGACGAGATTCGATCCGAAGGCATGAAGAATCTACGTCGACGCTCTACCAACTTTGCGATTGCAAGACAAATTTCTTTTTTTTTTTATTATATTGCAGAAAGTCCTTTATAAATAATTTTCATTCATTTTTGTAAGTTCGAAAAAATTCTCTCTCTCACGTACATACTTTCCATCCCTCTCACAAATTTATTCACATGTTTCATTTTCCATTTTGTTCCCTCCTTGACTCGGACTAGAACCCAGAATGAAAAAAAAAAAGAATCTGAAAAAGTAATTTTTTTTTTCCAGCGATCTACACGGTATTTATTCCTACATTTATATCCTGCTAAATATCTTATAGAAGAGAAATTTTTTTCTCCCATATAAAACTAAAATTAATGAATTAAATTTAATTACTGAATTAATATTTGTAAAAACTGTATTAACATCAAGTGTCATCCACTAGAAGTTAAAAAAAATATGCATTTGAACTTGAGTGGATGAATAAAAAGTATTTCATAAACAATTGAAAATTTGAAAAAGATATATATAGGGAGAGTGTGAACTATTAGTACGGTGGAAAAAAAAAAAACAAAGAAAAAGTCCACTATTAGTTGTTCAAGTGTTTAAAATAATCAATGAACGTTTAAGAGTTTGAGAAATCGTTGAACACCTTGCTTTAGAATATTTTCCAAATTCAATTTTGCGTTAATCAAACTTAATTTTTTTTATTTTAAATTATTACTTAAATATTTATTACATATTTAAATATTTATTTTTTTTCTTAAAGATTATAATATTTATTAAACGTCGATGTCATATCTTCCAATTATAAACAAACACAAATAAAAAGCGAATATTTAATAGATTCACATCATAAAAAAAATCCTGCTTAAAATGCAGTATTTATTTAAAATATTGTTTAAAAACTTACTATGCAACAAAAGCAAAAGATAATTTTCTGCTTGATCATCAAATATGCAGAACTGCTGAGACTGCAAAAAATATTTAAAAATACAAAGCCAAGATTAATATGTGACATAATAATGATAGCCTATTATGAAGTTGGACGCAAAGTCAAAGAAAAATCTGTGACAGATAACGTACAACAAGAGATCAAAGTATTTATAGATATTACAAGATCAATTAGATTTGTTTTTTCCTTCGTTTTAGAGAGAGATAAAAAAAATCAGAGTTAAAAAAAATGTCTACATTTTACGTACTTTCTTTTAGTTTAAAATAAAAAAAAAAATACACATTAATATTTTTAATATGTATTACTTATTTTTTAATTTATTTTAAAAATATTTAATTAATATCACAGGTATTTAATTGAAATATTTTTATGTGTCTATTATTTAAATAAGAATAGCCATTACAAATACAGTTATTATTATTATTATCATGGTGAATATATTTAACAAAATACAAAGCAAGATATATACTTTATTACCTTCCCCCTTTTTTTTTTTTTTTTTTAATTCTAATCGAAATCTTCGCTTTAGGAAGAGATAAAAAAAAAAATCAGAGAAAAAGAATTTCTACATTTTGACTCCTTTCTTTTTTAGTTTCAAATAAAAAATGTGTGTTAGTATTTTAATAAATGTTACAAATTTAATTTTCAGTTTATGTTTTATTTAGCGTATTTAATAAAAATGCCATCTTCTTGCTTCAGTATTTAAACAATTGCTGTTCTAGAGTTATTAAATTTTGTTTCTAGTGACAAAAGTCATGGGATAGCAATATGCAAATTTTCAGGTTAGCATTAGAACAGGTATAAATATTTCTGCAGAGCTTCTCATTTCTGTTCTATTCATGTCAAAGGTTTTGATATTTCTTGAACGCGGGTTTCTGCCATTTTGAAATCGTTAGGGGAATTCAACATTCCCAGGTTTCCGAGAGTATGAAATTTCAGGCATAACATC
Source organism: Caerostris extrusa (assembly GCA_021605095.1). Taxonomy (NCBI): domain Eukaryota; kingdom Metazoa; phylum Arthropoda; class Arachnida; order Araneae; family Araneidae; genus Caerostris; species Caerostris extrusa. Next base: position 83,020 of record BPLR01007685.1, read on the forward strand.
CCACCATGGACAGCGCAGTGGTCGACCGCCTCTTTTTTAAAGAGTCGCTCTGCGTCAAATAACCGGAAATCAATTGGCCAAACTTGGTCTGTTAGAACTGTGCGGAGAAATTATTTTTGGGTATTCCAGCAGAAGACCGACTCGAGTGTTGACAGAACGACATTTTGAGCATAAGTTGTCCCTAGATGAATGGAAAACCGTGGCTTGGTCCGATGAGTCACGAAAAAGCTGATTTCCAACGAAGCCATGACCCAAACTGTAAAAAGCACTGTTCAGCTAACTCCGTTTTGTGGGCTGTTTTTTCATGGCATGGACTTGGTCCTCTGGTGCGACTAACATTGACTGGAAATGCTTATGTTCAGCTACTTGGAGATCACTTGCAGCCATTTGGACTTCATGTACCCAAACAACGATGAATTTTATGGATGACAATGCGCCATGTTCACAACTGTTCGCGATTGGCTTGAAGAACATTCTGGACAATTCCAACGAATGATCTGGCCACCTAGATCGCCCGACATGAATCCCATCGAGCATTTATGGGACATCATAGGTCTTCGTGCCCAAAATCCTGCACCATTCAATTATGGATTCAGCATGGCTCAATATTCCTGCAGAAGCAACGACTTGTTGAGTCCATACGTTCGCCGAGCGAAAGGAGGGGGCCGACACGATATGTATCCCATGACTTTTGTCACTTCAGTGTATTTCTGTTGCTATTGAATTTGATATTTCTTGAGGGGTTTCTGTATTAGGGTTTTTCAGTCTTTTTTTCAAATTTAAGTATTTTGTAATCGCAGCGGTTATTTGCTGCCGAAATCCAAGAAAAAAATTTAAAGAAACTCTAAAATCCATAACTCTCATTCTTATACTAATTTGATCAATTGTTCACAAACTTACGTTATTGAGTGATATACTCCCATGTTTTCGTCCAGCAAAGTACGTTATTTTAAATTGAAGTTTGAAAGACTTTCAGTTTTTAATATTATATTTTTCATTTAAATTATATTAAGATTAAATAACATTATACTCAAAACATTATAACAACTCAGTTCATAACTTCTATTTAAATTATTTTAATGAATTTTTTATTTTTAATTCATTTCTACTTTTTTTATTATTGATTTAAAGTCTGTTTAAATTTCAAAAATTAAAACATATTCAATTATTTTTCATTAAATATTATTTTTATTTTGTGGGAAGACATTTTATTATTTAGTAATTTAATATACATATGTGTAATATTTAAAATAAGAACGTTTTCCATCATTTTGATGACTATTATTATTATTGACAATTACATTTATTTACATATATTATAAAATATTTGGTTAGTTAGATTGATTTATATTGTGTAAATTTAAAAATGAGTTAGAAATATTAATCTAAATCACTTTTTTAATAGTTGTTTGAATACAGTGCATGAGTTATAATTTCAATTTTCAAAAATAGATGGCGCCACTGAAGACCGTTACAAAAAGAACGAGTGAAAAGAAATTACTTTTAGGGCTTTATAATTTCTGGCAGAAAAATGAATAAAAAATCCAAATCACAAACCATCAGTGTAATTAAAAATGTTTTGTCAGGCTACAATTAATTTTATGAATATATTCATACACACTGCAACCTGAAAGTCTCTAACTTTGTCTTTATTTTGGAATTCTTGTTAGCAGACGCACACCTTCAAGTGTAAAAATGTTTTAAGTGAAAAACATTCTTGTTATGGTATCCATGTCCCTGTATAAATATTCGTGTTCATTATGTTCAAAAGATCTATAATGGGAAAGTAAAAAATTAAACTTTTTATACAGTCCTCTGTCTATAGATATGTTGAATAAATATTTACACTCATCTTAATAAACATTGTTCATTTCTGTGTGACAAAAAGTGGCCGAAATATTTGATTTCTATATTTGCGAATGTTTCGGTCTTCCTTGAGGGGTCAGTAATAAAATTAATCAGTTGTATTCAAGATCGAAATCAGGATACATTGCTTTTTAGGGCAAAGGAATGGTCCAATTGTCGATAATAAACTGTGCATGCCCCAAGCACTGAATACCATTGAGCAGCCCTAGAGTCGGAATAGGGAATCTTTAAACTTTCTTAAGCCTCTTTCACACCAAAGCATTCAACAGCAATGTTTCAAACTACAGAGAAAAAAAGTTTTCTGCAAGTTCACACACCGAAGCAACAAAAACCGAGTGAAGTTCCAGTTATACCCTAAAGGTCCTTATTGGCTCAATCCAAGTCATGTGACAAGCGTTTGAGAGTTAAAAAAGTTGGACCACTTCGAGCGATCATTTCAGGTGTTGAAACTTGTGATTGGTCAATATTATGCTTTGGTGTGACGGAGGCTATAATCATCAATATTTGTTAGTTTAGAAAATAAATTTCAAAAATTAATACTGTGAATTTTCTACCTTATCATTTTTTTTTTTTTGCAGTAACTTATTCAATTGGTAGTAAACTTTTTTTAATACTGAGAGTTTCTAATGAGCATGAATATTATGGTAATAAAAAATAAGGTTTTTATTTAATTAAAAATTAATAAAAATTTTGGAATCTTTGACAAAGAATTTTTGTACGAAATAATAAATTCAGAGGAAGAAAACAAATTAAATAACTATAAGTGTTATAGTTTCTATGTTGGATCACACATACAAACATATATCCACTTTTATATAAATAGTTATCAAGCCTATCCATTACTACCCTATCCAATTTAATGCTTATATTAAAGTATTAGATATTTATAACAAATACCACTACAATACAGAAAATGAAGGGGACTTTATATTTCAAAATCCTCCTTCTTTTATATGTTGTTATAGTTATATCTTTAAAATATTAGAAAAAAATTATTTTGCATTTTTCCAATATCATTAAAAGCAATTTCCAATTCAAATACACAAATAACAAGAGAATCATGGTTTTTGCCATAATTAGTATATCATTAGACAAATCCTGTTAGTTGAATATTATTAGACAATAGGTTGATGTTATTGATATTAAATGAATTATTAATATATAACGAGTGCTGATTAACATCAAAATCATCAACAGTAGCTTAATCGCTTCCTCATAATAAAATGATAGTTTCCCCATAATAAAATGTTAGAATCATATTTTTGCCATTAATAATTAGTATATCAATAGACAAATCTTGTTAGTTGAATGTTACTCGCCAATAGGTTGATGTTAATCACATTAAATGAATTACTAACATATAACTAGTGCTGATAAATTATGGAATCGCTTTCCATAGTAAAATGAAAATTTCCTCATATTAAAAAGCGATAGAATAATAGTTCATGCCACTAAAAATTAGTATATCATGAGGCAAACTTTGTTAGTTCAGTCTTATTGGAAACTATATTCATGTTAACCATATTAAATTAATTATTAACATATAACCAGTGCTGAAGAATTGTGGAATCGATTTCCCATTATAAAATGATAGAATCATAGTTTTTCCACTAATCAAGACAGTATGTCATAAGACTAAACATGTTAGTTGAATCTTATTGGACATTAGGTTGATGTCAATCATATTAAATTAATTAAAAACATAAAATTACTGATGAATTTTGGAATCACCTATCTATAATAAAATGAGAGTTTCCTCATAATAAAATGATAGAATCACAGTTTTTGCCCCCAATAATTAGTATATCACTTGAGAAACCTTCTTAGTTGAATCTTGTTGGACACTCGGTTGATGTTAATCATATTAAATGAATTATTAACATACAAAAAGTGCTGATGAATTATGGAATCGCTTCTCCATAATGAAATGATAGAATCGTAGTGTTTTCCACCAATGAAGAAATTTATCATAAGACTAACTTCGTTAGTCGAATGTTATTACACTGATTACGTATTGCTATGACG
>BPLR01007687.1:0-47555 GCA_021605095.1 Caerostris extrusa
AAGAAGTAACACATTTATACATTTATTTCCAATGATTGAATTTATTTTTATATGAAAAGTATAATTGTATTAATAGCTCAAGGAAAATACAGTTATTTTTAAAACTGTGGCGAATGACTTGATTAATGTAGATGAAAAATTAATTGCATCAAATCAAATATTTAACCAAGAATAAGAGAAGTATTGACTGAATTAATACATTTTTATAGGTACAAGTATTAATTAAAATGAACTTCAAAACCACAACTTCTATTCACTCATAAATGGGAATTTTCAGTAATTTTGATATGAAAAGTATAATTGCATTTGTGGCATGGAAAATACAGATGCAATTGATATGAAAAAAGTATAATTGCATTTGTGGCTCATGGAAAATGCAGATGTAAAACTGTGGGAAATGACTTGCTTAATATAGACGAAAAATTAATTATCTCAGATCAGACATTTAACCAAAAAAAGAAATATTAGCTGAATTAATAACTTGTAGGTAGGTACAAGTATTAATTATCGTGAGTTTCAAAATCACTATTAATTATTCACTGATAAAAGGAAATTTTCAGTAACATTTTTTAATGTTAATACGAGGGAATATAATTTATTTAAGTATAGATCATAAGTTCAAAACAAATTTATTTTTATAATAATTAAGTGCAATAACACTAGCTTAGCGCTTACCGATAATTAATCTTGACTTGCAAAAAATTAAAAGGTACAAATGATTCACGATAGTTAAAAATTTAATTATATCCGCAACAATAAATTAAATGTTTGTTCATTGGCTATTGTTTCACTCTAATGCAAAAAAAAAAAAAAAAAAAAAATATATATTATTTTCAGGCTAATATTCCGAATACTTTACTTTTGATGTAATAAATACCTGCTATTCCTGCATCGCTAAAATAAACTGAAAAAAAAAGGAAACAATTTTCATATAAAATACATGACACATAATGTAAAAAGATTAAATGAGGCGCAAAAGATAGAACGCTTGAGATCCACTCTGCTAACCCAATTATCTATAAAAATATTCTACGAAAATGCTGTAAATTAAAACTCCACAAAAACTTCCAATGTCAATTAACGTATGATGTGCAATTCGTAATTGAGTTTTCAATTAGAGTTTGAATCGCGTTAATTAAATTTGTCACAGCTTGAAACTTGAGGTAAATAGAATTACTCCACTCCTATTTTTTTTTTTTTTTTTTTTTACATTTATTGCCAGAAAAGCCAGTTTCAACAAAGCTTCTCTTCACTCCTCCTAGGATTTAAGCAACCATTCTCTCACTAATCCTCTGCCGTTCTTTTAAAAGATATTCTTCAGGGATTCATTGCTTTGTTTTTCTCTACCATGGAGCAATTCTGCTGTTGGGGGAACTTGTTAAGGAGGCAATAAAGTAATAAGAATTTTTTTTTTTTTTTCTGGTCTGACGGGGTAGACATCAACATCTATACCAAGCGCAAGAACCCGTGTGGTCTCAGGGAAGAAAAGGCAGATTCTGTTGTGATGGAACTATACACACATATATATATATATATATATCGCAATATATAGGAAATAAATAAATAAATAAGATAATTAATAAGATAATAAGATATATATATATATATATGTATGTAAAAATTCATTAAAAAGCGGCAAGTATATCGGACACTGTTCGTTTAAAAAAATATCTTTTAAAATCCAAATATTGGTAGAAAATTACAATTAATTTTTTTCTTACTTATAATGTTTTCCAATAATAAAAGTTAATCTTAATTTTTTTAAAAAAAAATCCCATTCTTTAGAATTTTATCGCAGATAGGATTATTGTTGCCTATTTAAAGGTTTTACAGTAAAGTTTATATAAAAACAAGTTGTTACTTGGTTTATAACTTTACGATCCTTTTTTGTACACTAATTAGTTAGTACACTATTTTTGTAGGCTAATTAGACCGGGGGCCTAGATTTTAACGTGGATGCTGAACCACGAACAAACATCTATGCCACCACCAGGATTCGAAGTTGCAGTCTGTGGAACCAAAGGACAGAGCGTTAGCCAATGGGTCATCAGGCCGTTAAATAGTTATTATATTCCATATAAGATTTGGAAAAAATGTCTTCATTCAATCTTTCAAAAATCAAATTGAATGTGTCTATTATCGCAGAAATATTGTAATTGAATATTCAAATTAAGTATTTGGCATAAAAAAATATATGACACTGATGTAGGTAAATAGATTAAAATCATTAAAAAAAAACAAATCTAATGAAAAGTTTATATTAGAAAAATTAACATCAAAAATAACAAAAAAAAAGTTATCTTTATCGACAATATTAAAAACAATGGAGACATTTTTACTCAGTTTTACTCCAGAATTACGTCTTCACTCAATCTTTCAAAAATCAATTTGAATCGACCTACTATCGCACAAAGATTGCAATTGAATATTCAAATTACGTATTTCATCATAAAAAAGATATGGCGTTTATGTAGGTAAATAGAAGAAAAACATTTTGAATAAAATAAATCTAATGAAAAGTTTAAATTAGAAGAATCAACATAACAAATTGCCAAAAAAAGTTCTCTTTATCGAGAGTATTAAAAAAAACAATATTCTAAGTAAAGGAGACATTTTACTCAGTTTTACGAGAGAATTACCTGCAAAAGGGTCTGTTATTCAATTGAAAGAGGAGACACAAAACTTTAACCTCATTTTCCCCGTCTTCTGGTAAAAGGGGATTAAAAGCATGCAGCGGCTTATGTCCTCTTTGGAAAGAGCTGAGAATTCATACCCGCAAGCTGTCATTCAGCTGGCAATTTAATTGGGAGATAAAATGGTGCATAAAGTAGTCCTAAATGAGTCAGAGACGCATATCGATGACTGATTATTACCCGAGATTAGCGATGCAAAGAACTACTAGTGTTTACTGCTTTTGGAATAGTGCAATTCTAATTTTGCTAACAATTTGAATGTAGGCTGCCCTCTAGTGACCCTAGGCTGAAGACCCTAGGCTGAAGACTAGTTAGCCTATAGGAAAATCCGGCCCTGGCTATCAGGTTCTCACTTCCCTATTAAGGATGCACGAACAGTCTATTAATTAGTAGAAGATCATTATTGTCTTTCGGTTGTTTTCAGTGGTAAATGTTCCTGACTTACATGTGAATATGCAAATACTATAAAATATTCCACCTGGATTCTTGGCTGTTTATGCGAGATTCTCATTTACGCTGTCGCAACCAACAGCAAATCTCCTCAATATGAAGACAATCATGGTAGTTCATTTTCCAGCAAATTCAAACATATTTTTCATATCATGTTAATTGTGAAATCGGCTTATAGAAATCCTTCTACCACTAATTTACCACGTTTCATATTCTGTTTGTTATACTTATGTATTGAAAAGGAAAAATAAATAAAATTTACTTTGCAATTCAGAAATTTTAAACACTCATAATCTGCGTAATAATAGACTGCGTAAATAATAAATGTGTCTGCGTAAATAATAGATGTTTATTTAGTAAAAGATTCAATTGACATGGATCAAGGCTTAAAGAAGGAAGAGAAACTTGAAATCTTTTTGTTATTATGGTAATTACATGTTTTCACATGCATTTAAACTGACTTCAATGAAATGAATAATGGTAATTACATGTTTTCACATGCATTTAAACTGACTTCAATGAAATGAAATAATCATGTTAAAACTGTAATTTATTTCCCCGTTCAATATTTCAATAATGTAAAATACATTGCGTGCTAATTAAATATAATAAATTTAATAAATTAAAAATTTGTTTTTATAATGGCGCCTTCATTGAAAAAATACATTCACGTATGTTTTCTTTATTGAAATTTATGCAAACTTTATTAGGACTTTTTTTGTTTAAGTTACATGGATTAAAACGTTTTCTCCATTCGCAATCAATTAAAATAAATAATTTTAAATAATAATTGCCAACTTGTAATCTTTTAGAAATGTACGTTTTCAAATAACTTACTGAAAAATCCAGGTATATCTTGCTGAAAAACTAACGAACAATCGAAATTTTTCTTTGTAGTCCTACGAAACATATGCTGAAGAAAACAACTTTCTCTTGACGATTTCGATTTGGAATGAAAAAGAAGGAAGCATTTTATCAAACAGAACGATAGAAGAATAAAAATAAACTTGATACAGACAGAGACTCAAGAATGGAAAGAATGGGGGAGGGAAACCGATTTCCTCTCACATCTCTCGTCGGGAGAAGGGTTATTTAATTGGATAGGATTTCTTAACTCAGGAAAATGATAACACGCAATAAAAAGCAAATAAAGAGATGCGGAACAGAGAGAAATAAGAAGATATAAAGGAAGAAATATGGAAAACAAAAAAGGCAAAGTTTAATTTCAGCTCCCATTAATAACTTAGTATAGAAATGCTTTCCGTATTACGAAATTTCTTTAATGATGTGTTATAAATATTTGTATTATGTACTACTGTGTCAAAAAGTAAGATCAATTTTCAATTTAAAATTCCCGGGGCTTATGGAATTTAATTTTTTTCTTTTAGGTTGCAGGTACTGTCCTTGGCATCTGTGTGAAATTTCGCATCAAAATATTCATTAGTGTTACTCTTGGCTTTGTGAGACGCTAAAACTGATTCCTGTTATGTTTGAATTAATTCAGCAAAGAAATGTTTAGAAGTGCTACAAACAGTTCAAAGAAGGCAGAGAACGCGTTGAAGACGAAGCGCCCTCTGGTCGATCATCAACCTCAACCGACGAAACTCAAGTTCAAAAATTAAAGATTTGGGACTAAACTGTCGATTTACAATTAGAAACCTTGCTAATGATGTTGGAATTTCAAAAGGACCGGTCAATTTTATATTTGGCTTCAATTCTCGATTGGTTTTAAGAAGAAGGAAATTATTTCATCAATTTGGGAAGAAACATTCTATTGGTGATTATAGCTTTAAGAGACGTTTTTGTTCTTGTTACTTGTAGTTCACGGGGAAAAAAAATAATAACACAATGATATTTTACTTTAAGTTATCAAAAAAAAAAAAGATTTTCAATATAAATTCAATTGATGAATAATCTGTTATTTTTGTTAAAATAACAGCAAAGGATGTTTTCATGAAATAAGAATTTTCTTTTTTGCAAAGTGCCTCATATATTTTAAACAAATATTTTGTAATTTATAACAACATATTTGTTTAAATTATATGAAGCACTGTGAAAAAGAAAAACAGCTAAGTATTAGCTAAATAAAACATTAATAGCTAAAATACCCGGAAAATAGATAACGGAAGATTGCTACATTCCCAAAATTGTTACATGGTACTATGTGGAATTATTGTAAGAAAATAATACAAATAAAAATCTTTTTATTTATTAACTGTGTATAAAAAACACTGAAATTGTTTTTATGTTTTTCTCAAAATGTGATTTTGTAAGCTTATTTATCTGACTTAATGTATTGAAATTTTGAAGCAATAAAAACCCACATGTTAATGTAACTTACTTTTCTGCTATCTTTTGTGGTTTTGTGGTATATTTTGAGTTAATAAACATATAATTTTTGTATTTACTTTCAATAAGAATTTGCATTTTTAAACACTTCTAGGAAAAATGAATGGAACGAAACACACTAAAATTGTTTAATAACTAAAGTTTGATGTTAAGAATATGTAAACAAAATTTTATTTTCATGGAGTAATGAGTATTATTAATGAATTTTTATTGCACACAAATATCAATTAAAATTTACAAACAAAGTTTTTGAGTAATCATTTTTTTTATAAATCATTTTTATAGATTAATCAATTCTAGTAACTCAAGTAAATACTTAATCAAGTAATAATACTTAATACTATTAATACTTAAATCAAGTAAATGCAAATCAATTACTAAACTATTTATAGATTTTAATTTTTTTTAATTATCTATTGGATTCTCATTTTCTCAGTAAAGTGACATGGATTTTATTTACGAGTCTTTTATATGCCAATAAGATAATATTTTTAGTATTTCTCTAAATAATGCAGAGTTCTTTAAAGAACACTTTAAAATTATTAATATTTATAAAATATTATCATTTTCATTTAGGAACTGTCCATGTGAACATTTAATTATTCAGAACCATGTATCCTAATTTTTCAAAAATAATTTTAAAGCCATTATTAATATACGAACAAATAGCATACATAAGCATATCTTACATAGCAATCAATTACAGCAATAGCATATCTTACATAGCAATCAATTTTATCACGCAATCAATCTTTAGTATATTATTCATTTGTGTACAACAATATTACATAATCTGATAAAATTTAACATTCCTTAACAAATGCCTCAATTACGGCGAGTCAAATCATGGAAAACATATTTCATTCAACTAAATTGTTTACGACTTCTTAAGTTTCAAAGATACTTGTTTGCATTTGCCACTAATATTCAATTTAGAAGATATTTCGATAATTGTTATCTTATTTAATTGCTTGATAAGGATTTAATAATTTTAATATTTATGATTTCCTATTACTAAGATTTCCTTCCTATAATTAAGATTCCATTTCATTTCTCCCAATTAATAAACTCATGAAATTTGATAATTTTCAATTTAATTGAAAAACATCTGTTGTTGCTTTTTCTGTAAAGTTTATTCGTAAATTCTGAATGTTTAAATCTCATTCCTAATAAACAAAAGGCATCAGGTACCGCGAATCAATATCGGAACTAAAGTTAATGAGGTTTATTGAATTTAAAAACATATCATTCGAGAGGACATAAGGCGGAAGGATTAAAATTAATTCTAAATAAGTAGGATGTAAAAACTTAAAATTAATTACTTTTTAGTATAATAGCATTTCATTTTTCTTTTGATACCGTAGTTTAATACTTGGAATAGGAGGGAATTTGTGCTTAGCAGGTAAATAACTTACTACATAGTAATACAAAATAATATAGCAGCACTGAAGAAAAGTTTCAAAATCAAATTTTAAGTTTTGAAAATTTTGAAAAGAATCTTACTTTAATAACAACAACATTTGTTCATAAAATTAAATTTAAAAAAGTCATTTTTCGAGAACCCACTGAATCAAAATTAGTATGTTTTAATGATATCGGATTGATACAAAAATTACTTTTTGCTATTGCTTATTATTATATGTTCACTTTCTAAGTTTGCTGTACTCTACATCTACATTTCCTTCGCATTCGTGATTTTGATTTTTTTTTTTTTCTTCAAGGTAATTAAAAGCTAACTCTATATTCCAAATATCCCAGAAATCCTAATTAAGGAGATATCCAAAAAGTTTAATTAAAACAAATGTGTTTGCCACAACATAAGTTTTAAAAGTATTTTTAAATTATTATTAAGATATATATATCGATCCAGAATCCCTGGAATAATACATTTTTATTTGACATTTTTCATAAAAATACTAAGAAAATCTCAGAAAATAAGAAAATACAGTTAATAAGAATTAATTCAATAAATATATATGCTAATTATAAGATCAGGAACAGTAAAATTAATTTACAGAATTTTTCTCCCTTTCGTAAGAGAGTGGTATGCAGCACATGCACATACATCACAATGCTCTGCGAAAGAGAGTTCTGAGCCGGCATCCAAATGGTTTTTATTTGAAAATAATAAAGAATTGTTTTTGTAAAATTTAATATTTTACGGTGGTTGGAATAATACAAAATATTTCACAAAATTAAATATAATAAAAAAAAGTCACACAATGAATTGTGAAGCATTTCAGGATGATGAATGGAAGTAGGATCATGCCTGAATGGACGATGAAAAATGCAACAAATAAAAAAATAATTTTTTTCTAATGCAGCTGCGAACACTTAGACAGTTGGTCACGGATGCCTTAAGGTAAGCGTTGCGCAGACGTTACTCACTTTGCATAACCCGGGGGAGCGTGTAACTTGAATATAAGCCACGGAGTAACAAAGCCCCGCTACACTCCACGGACCTATTAGATCGGGACCTACAGTTTAAAGTGTATTCCGAACCACTACAAACATCCATGGCACCGCCGAACCCGAAATCTGTGGTATTTAGCGCCAGAGCGCTAGCCACTCTGCCACTCAGCCACTATTAATAGAGAATAAAATAGCAATATTCTTTTTCTTATAAATGTAAACGAGAGTAACACTGTTGTGCCCAAAGAGGAAGACCAATTTTTTTTTCAAAAACTCTTTATTTATTCTTCCAAATTTATTTCATCGCCTTCGAAGTAATCCCTTCCGGACACAATGCAGTTATGCCAACTTTTTTTTCCCATTCTTAATGTACGCTAAAAAGTCATCGGCAGGAATGGCCTTCAAAGCGCGGTGCGATTCACGTTGAATCTCTTCAATCGACTGAAAACGGGGTTCCCGGAGTCGTCTTTTGAATTTAGGGAATAGCCAGAAGTCGCACGGTATGAATACGGTGTTTGTGGAACGATATGGATTTCTTTTTGGAGAAAAAGTCACGAAGAGTCAATGCAGTGTGAGTTGGTGCAGTCAGTGTTTTCGGTACCAATCAAGATTTGACGCGCTTGAGGCCCAAAATGAAAGCGACCTCTTAAAATTCTTTATATGCTAAAAAATTGAAAGCATATGCTCCTCCGCCTACTAGCAGAAATCGAGACAGGAGATGTTTTCTTTTTGTCAGCCCTATGCTCAACGCTCTACAATCACATTAGACCAGAACTTACGGTTTAAGGCGGATTCTGAACCGCTACAAACATCCATGACACTTCCGGGACTCAAACCCAAAACTTGGGGCATCGAGAGCCAATTCGCTAAAGAAATCAGAATACAAATCGCAAAAAAAAAAGGGTGTGTTATATGATTTTAAAATGCATCTGAAAATGCTTCAGTATGCAATTTTCATATATTTTCATCAGAATAAATGAGAATTTTTGTCCGTTAGACGTATAATTTCTTTGAAAAATACGAAAGTTTTAATTTAAAAAAATTCTGATTAAAAATTCCAGAGGGAAAAAGCATTGCACCTTATTCTCTTAAAGAATTGAATTATTGATTTCAAACACATTAACAACTAAAACAGTTCATGAATGAAAGCTTTTCATTGACGCAACAGCCCCATGGTGGGCCAAGGTCGTCTACCTATTGGTCTAAGTCTAAGTCTACCACAAGTGAAGTGTTGTGTTGTCAATAGTTTAAACCTTATATTAAAACAATAACCCGATCCTAGAAACCCCTAGCTACTCCGTTTATCCAACACACACATTAACCATTTTGAAATCCGCAATAACCCATATTACAAATTATATCTACAAGTTCGCATGCCTTCAGAGACTTATATAATTGGAAAAGAAAACACACTCACATGAAATAATTCACAAACAAATTCATGATTTTAAATATTAACAAAGTGTATTTATTATTATTTACAATTTTAAGTTTGAAATGAATCATACAGATAATAGATATTATTAAAGCTAAGAAATATTAAAATTCTGATATTGTGTCATTAAAAATACAATTTATACATGATGCCATAATCCCAAATTAATACTTAATAATTAAATTATATGGTAATAGATATTACAGCTTATTGCTTGCCACAACTGATGAAAAGGAGGGATACCCTTTCTTTTTTTTACTAAAGATTCAGTGTTAATAGAGTTCAATACGCACCACTGTTCAAGGTTATTGCAGCAGGGGCCAACCGCTCATGGAGCTCTTGTGTGGGGTAAGAAGCCTGGAGAAATATGTCCATATCATGTTGCATGGATGAGCATTTACCTTCTTCTAAAGACGCTGCAGCCGCTGTAGGATCTTCTGCTAACTCGCTGAAATCGAGAGTCGGGTTCCAAAGCATCATGATGAATGAAGTCTAGCAACACTGTTCAAAGTTCGTGGCATCACGGGCCAACCGTTCAATTGGGCCCTCGCGTCGGGCATGAGGTCTCTTGATTTGGTCTCTGACACTCGAAGACCGCGTCGGGCCATCTTTCCTCTCCTGTGCTCTTCAGCACATCTTTACGAGGGGACTGGGGCAGCTCCTCCCTTTCGTCATCCGCTGTCTTCAGTCTTCTACATCTTCTTTCCATCTTCCATTTTATAAGTCATTTTTTACCGGGGCATGGTTACCGACACCATATCAGAGTCTATATGCGTTCGGCAGGCACACCCCGTTCATAAAATCGAATCCCCGTCTTGATTAACTGTTCTCTTGACCATCTGACCCGACCATCTCTTGACCATCTGGTTTTTTTGAATAACCCCTGCCAATTAAAACACTTTCCACAGCTATCCCCTTCATCCACAGCTGTGGCAAAAGACCTGCACCCACCGGAAACGGGTCATACCGTCGGACATATCGGATTCCCGTCCGGTGCAGGGGCATAGACCAACACCCCCTTCCGAGGGACGCACATAGAATATAGTCTAACATATACAATAATTATATAGAATTTTACCATAAAAAATATTTACTAAAAGATATTGCTCATATTGACACCACAGAGGTATTAAATAAAATTATTTTTAAAATATAAAATATTTATAAGCACTCATTTTTTTGTTTCGATTTATAAGTTAAAAATTAATTCATTAAAATTTGTAATGAATTCTCAAAGTATACTCTAAAATATTTAAAAGCATTATTTCCTTCCGTTCAGGTCGATTGCCACGAATGAAGGATTAACATTTGGGCATTAAAGAAAGGAAGATGCAGAGGAAAATGCGTGGGAGTAATCCTGTTTCCATTGGTGGCAGAGAAATGCACATCTATCAGCAATTCAGGAAGGCCATACTTATGCGCGTTTTCATTGCTCTTTGACAAATGCCATTTTATCCGATTTCTCGAAATGAAACTGAATTTAAGTAGCAAGGATTTGCGAAATTCAATTGTTATAAGCAAAAGAACAAATACATACATACCAATTGAAATATAAAATGTAGAGGAAAATCGGTGAAGCGTAAATTGTTTATTCATTTTATGCAGGAGAAGGTGTTGATGATTCAATTCCTACGATTACGTAACATACATATATACACACAAATATCTTTTTTACCTGTTTACTTCATCCAGTGTAATTTTTGATTTACAAATGGACCACAAAAGTCCAAGACACACACTTGATTTGCTGCTGACAGTTGCAGTTCACTAGAAATCATATTCTCGTCCTTTGATGCAAGATCTCCATCCACAAGCCGCACCGGACCTACAGGATACTCGTTGTTCACTAAAAATGGTGGTCCACTCCACCATAACTCATTCTCTTGGAGTTTATCTGCATGTAGACAACGGGAAATGATGTCGGCACTGTTCATTTCAGAAGGCACAAAATTCCAGTCTTTGACATTTGTAAATTGCTGTATTTTTTGATACGCGATTAGACACAAATGTTTTTAAGTAACACGGTTCTTTCATTATCATTTCATTTCTCTTTATCCAGGCCTGGATAATTTTCGAATCTGTCCACAAAACAGTTCGAGACACATCACTTTTTATAGATGTTTTCACTTTGTGCACTAATTTGGATAGCAGCACGGCAGCAGAGCTCCAATCGAGGAATTGAAATAGTTTTGATCGGGGCAACTCGAGATTTTCTGACACTTAGTTTCACAAACACTTGTCCAGAAGCACTGCAAGATTTTAAATAAACCACTGCTCCATAGGCGACTTCACTAGCATCTGAGAAGCCATGAAGTTCGATGCATATCGGTTCACTGATACATATGCATCTTGGAATTTTAATGTTGTTGATAGTTGTTAAAGCTATAAGAAATTCCTGCCATTCCTCAAGTTCTTTTTTAGGCAAATTATCATTCCAGTCCAGTTTGATTCGCCACAGTTTTTGCAAAGAAAATTTTTTGCGTTTGTCGCAATTGGGCTAAGTAAACCAAAAGGATCAAAAATCTTTCCTACGGTTGATAACACTGTACGCTTTGTAAACGTATTACCACAGTCTATTTTCACTTTGAAGGAAAAACAATCTTTGTTAGGTTGCCATAATATTCCTAATGTTTTTATTTCCTCTGGAGAAAAGGAATAATCAGCCTCGTCACTCTCCGTCAGAAAATTTCCACTGCTGCACCACTGATGTAACTGCATTCTGCCTCTGTCCAGAATTTCTGTTAACTCTTTAGTAAGTCTGAGAGCTTCCGTTACAGTATTTGCGCCGGAAAGGACATCGTCCATATAAAAATCCTCTGCCAATATCGGTGCCGATACCGGAAAATTATATTTCTCATCTATTGCTAATTGCTTAAGTGTGCGCATAGCTAAAAAAGGACCACTAACTGTTCCGTATGTGACAGTTGCGAGTTCGTATTCTTTAACTGGCTCATTGATTCCGTCTTTCCACAAAATAAGCTGCAATTTTCTTTGACTGGGGCAAATGTTTATGGTTTTATACATTTTTTTTAATATCGGCCGAAAACGAATAAATGTGCTTACGAAATCTAACCATAATTGAAAAAAGGTCGTCTTGTATTACCCCTCCGTTATATTGTAAAGAATTAAGCGAATTTCCTTCTGTTGTAAGGGAAGACGCGTTAAACACGACACGAAGTTTTGTTTTTAATTTGTCAGGACGGTATACACCTAAGTGGGGTATATAATAAGTACCCTCAGTCTCTTCACTTTCTTTAATTTGACTCATGTGACCCATTTCTTCATATTCACGTAAAAATCTTTATATAACAACAAATAGTCAGGATCTTTTACTAATCGCCTCCATAAGGAATCTAACCTTTTAGCGCAATATCTCTAGATTTTCCCAAACACTTAGGATCTTCTTTAAGGAGCATTTTAACTACATATTTCCCTTCTATATCTCTATAAACATTCTTTTGTAATGCTCTTCACATATCAGAGTTTCATTATTAGGAGGAATGTCTATTTCTATGTTTTCTATTTCCCAGAAAGATTTAACAGTTTTATCTAACTGCTCATAATTATCTCTAATTAATCCACAATGAATATTCTCATTTAAATCACAAGGAACACTCCCGGAAACAACATATCCGAAACACGAATTTTGTAAAACTAAGCCAGATTCAGGGGGATATATTTGTCCTGATCTCAAAAGGCTATAAAAATCTCTGCGCCTAATAAAATATCAATTCTACCTGGAATGTTAAATTGTGTATCCGCTAACTCAATATTACTTAAATCATACATATTAACTTTTAGTACTTTACTAGGAGTTACATCAGTAATTCGGGGAACAACTAAAAATTTCAACTCTCTTTCGTAGCTATTTGAATTATTTTTTTAATTTAGCAGTAACTTGATTTTTAATATTTAAAGACGCGTCATTTAATCCCGATACTACTAGATTAGTTTTTCTTTCTTTAAATTAAGTCTATCAGCACATTCTCTAGTTATAAAACAGGCCATTGAACCTTGATCATACCATAATCTCAGAGCGCTCTTACTTCTAATGAATTTCCTGAATTATTATCTAAATAACATTTAGCTGTGCTCAATAGAACTGTTTTGGATCCACTCGGCATAAAGCTCGTAGCTGCAAATAATTTGTTACTATTTGGAGAAGTGCTTTCACCGGCTGGTAAAACTCTTGATGTTTGGGGGAAAACGGGGTATTGGAACCGATTTCATTACGTTCTTTCTGATACAACTGTGGTGTTGTCATTTACTTTTAAACATACACATTAACAATACCCGATCCTATAAACAACTAGCTACACCGTTTACTTAACACACGATAACCATTATGAAATTCCGCAATAACCCATACCACATTTTAAATCAACTAATTCGCATGCCTTCAGAGACTTATGTAAGTTGGAAAAGGAAACACACATGAAATAACACACAGACGAAAATTTCATAATTTAAAATATAAACAAAAATGTATTTATTGATATTTACAATAGTAAGCTAGAAATTAAAGTCATTTAATTAATTTAATCAATAAAAGTATAATTCAAACAATGCCTTTAATAAAATATAACTTATGCAGTTGCTTGCAATTCTAAATTAATGATCAATAACATAATAACAAGGTGATTGACCTTACAGTTTCATAATTTGCCACGACAGCTGGGGAAGAAAGGCTCCTTTTCTTTTTGGTTACCTTTAATGTTTTTAGTGATAATAATGCTCTATACGCATCGGATCAACGTCTTGTCAGCAAGGGGGCTCCGTCCAACCGCTCATGGGGCTCTTGTGTCAGCAGGAGACCAAGGGAAACCCTGACTATATAATGTAGCTTGGATTGCACACTTTCTTCCTTCAAGCTACGCTGCTGCCAGGGGTTCACCCGTTAAATCATAGAAGTATGCCAGAGCAGCCAGTCACTCCGAATCGCCGTCACAGTTAAATATCTCTATTTTACGCTGGACAAGGTACCTCTCTCTCAGCCTCGATCAGTCACGTTCCTTTAAGCTATGGAGTCTCCGTTCCTCGTCTCTATTCTTTTTCTCTCTCCTCCCTTGCGATGTCCATCACCTCCATTTTATAGTTCATTTTGGGGGGCGATTGCCGACACCGTATTAGAGTCTATATCCGTTGGGCAGACGCTCCCCGTCCATAAATCCAAGTCCCCGTCTTAATCAACTGATTTCTTGACCCATCTGGCCTCGAAGTGTTTTATGACTCCTGCCAATTAAAATATTTTCCACATATATCCCCTTCATCCCCAGCTGTGACCCATCCGGTCAGGTGCGGAGATCACACACACTCAAGGGACACACATAGCATATAGTCTAACATATACAATAATAATATAGAATTTTACCATAAAAATATTTACTAAAAGACATTGCTCATATTGAAACGACACAACTTATCGCGATTCTCTGCGCTTTTGCGCGGGTAGTGTAAACTTTTATGGTGTTTACGTTTACAAAAACAAGATACTTTCGATTTGCAATTAGACACTGAACAATTAATTTGTAAACAATTAAAACGCATATGGTTTTGTTTTACAAGCTCAACTCTCTCATTCACTGACATTTTTTTAAATAATTAGGACAATTAGAAATATGGTGAATTTTAGCACATAAAATACAATTTGAATCTTTTAAGCCCGAAACAAACACTTTTGACACAATTTTTAGATTTTCTAAAAATTAGTTTTACTTTTATAAGTTACTTGTGCCTTTGTAAATTGACTTTCCTCGCGATGTAACATAAATATCGCATTCTTCAGCTAATTTTACTGGGGGGAACCAACTATCTGCTTGTCGTATACCTATGTGAGATGCAATTTCTCTATCTAACGTTTGAAATAATTTATCTTAAACTATTAATTGCTTTAATGTGTCAAAATCCGACCCTTTTCTTAATTTTAAATAATATTCAAAAATAGTAGTTAACCGCGACGCAAACTGCACATACGATTCCTTTAAGCGCTCAGCTTTCTAAAATTATTTAAGCATGCTTGTGGTGAAGGCTCATACTCTCGCAACACAACTGACTTAATTGTCTCATAGTTTTATATCTTCATCACTTAAATAAGTTATTATATTAGAAGTTTTTCTCCTAATAAATTTAACAGAATCTCAGCTTTATATTTCTCAGGTACTTCTTTAATACTAAATGCGCGTTCTAAAAATTAAAGAAAAAAACTCCACCCTTCCGTTCAGTGGGGATTCTGACAGTTAAAGTTCTAACACTTTTATTACTTGATCAATAGTATCTGGTTTGGCTTCACCTTCACTCACTTCTGATTTACTTTCATTTTTAATTTTTTGCGAGTTCTAATTCATTTTTAACTCGCTCTAATTTTATTTTTTCAGATCTATTTGCCGTTGCTCCTCATTTTTACGATTGTCAATAATCGTGTTGGCAATGTCTTTAACCATGTCTGGCCTATTTTTAAACACATCACTTTGTTCAATTGCATCATATAAATCAGAAATTGTTAATTTTTCAGATACTATCAAATTTATTTCTGCGGCAATGAGCCGAAAATCTTCTTTTTTGGCACCTTTAAACATGTTTGCACAAAATATTAAATATATGGATTTCCACTTACTTCTTTTACAAAGCTTTTCACTTGACTTATATTATCCACAGGTTTGAGCCACTCTCCGGCTCGACGGACCAAAATGTTCTCGTCAATAGCACTAACAGCACTCACACATGTTCTCTTTCGGAAGCGGACTGTATCACACTCACACACTTACACAATAAAACCAATGGTTTAAAACTTAACAATCACTTTATTTACACGACACAGGCACAGCCAGTCGCAGCCGTGATGTTTCTCTCTTGCGTTACACCGATCAGACTCGCACTTATGCGCTCACAGGCGCATGTGTACACACACTTTTTTCGCCGCTAGGGGTATCCTTGCGCGTTGGCGCGAACAGTAGGTACGAATCAATTTTGCACAAAAGGAAAATGAAGTTTTAAACAGGTCAATAATTAGATATTAAATTGAAATTGATAGTTGTAAGACTTTTTTTTTAAATTACGCACAGCATCTATTTAGAATAAACCTTAAATAAAATAATTGAGTAATTATCAAGCAATTCTATGGGTAACATTGAAAATTATCTACTATTATTTTTTTTTTAATATATATTTATCACCCAACTTTCATATTTTTTTCTGTAATGGCCTTGGCGATTTTAATACGCCATTGACTTTTGTGATATATTTCTTGCATCGTACCAGGAGATTATTATTATTATTATTATTTTGAAAAGGAGTGGTAGGGCAAATTAATTAGAAAAGTGCTGGGTCAAATAAAAAAATTTTCAAATGTACCTGGGTTGTCATGTTTCAAATCAAAGCTAAGAAAACACCTTTCAGTTTTCGAGAAAACATACAAAAAATCTAGTGTTTTTTTAAACTCAATGTCTTGAGAAATTTTCATTTCGAAGGAATTATTATTATTATGTTTTCTTAATGTTATTACCATCAATATAACAAAATAACAAACAGAATCAGTAACTAAATATCATAGTAAAATTCACTATTAAAAATATCAAACATAATAAAGGTAGTTACTTAGTATAAAGCCATAGTAAATAATGTTTTTAACGAAGTCGTTTGCAGCTACTACAGCAAATATAGCAGATTAATCCGTAACCAGGAAACCTACAACAAAATTATGTAACAACTCTTTAAAAATTCTGTACAGGTAAATTTTTTAATGTTATTAAATTATTTAATGTTATTATTAATGGAAATATGATTCCTCGTCTGTTCCTTGGAAAAGGATATTCAAATGGGACCAGCTTAAGGATCTAGTTATAGCAGCTAGCGGACAGATGGAGTCTAGTTCGATTCCGTTGTTGCCTTCATTGCAGTTACTGCTTTCAAAACAAAGAACTCAATGGCAATTATGACAACATGTTGACGCGTATTACATTGATAATTAGGCTGCAGGTTTTCTGCATTTTCTTGCATCATTATCATCATCACTGGCGCAACAGCCCATCGTGGGCCAAGGCTGATTTCCTATTAGCAGATTTCGAAACATGAGATGTCTTTTCTTTTTTACGGGTAGGATTATCAGCCCAACGCTTAACGCTCTACAGTCATGTTAGACTGGGACCTACAGTTTAAAGTGGATTCGAACTACTACAAACATCCATGGCACCACCGGGACTCGAACCTGGGTATAGAGCGCCACAGCCTATATATTGGCCTATGTACACAAAAAAACTACTATGATCATTTTCGGTTTTGATAGTCGGATTTCGATCTGAGCTTCTCTGTTCGGAAACCCAACATACTTTTTCTACTAAGTAGCTCACTCCACAGTATTAAAAGTAAAATAAATTTTGAATTAAATTTTAAAATAATTTAAATGGTAATTATAATTACCATTTTTCAAAAGTAAAAGAACATTTAAAATGAATGCAACGAAATATTTTATGTACGAAAATGTCCTATTGTGTAGAATATAATATATTCTCAAACATTTCTTACAATACAATACAAAGTTTTTCCTACTGTGACATACGCATTATACTATCCATAGATTGACTTGAAAGATATTGATGGGTCTGGAATGTCAGGAAAATGATTACAGCTAAAAAAAAAAAAAAAAAAAAAAAGAAAGAAAAGAATCATACAGGATTATCATGTGGGTGCCCACAAAATATAATAAAATGAGAATGCAGCAGAAAATTATAATAAAATAGAAATAAATTTATTACTTACAAATTATCATACTATGTGCAAAATTTAAAAAAAATGTATGCTGCTCACAATATTTAGTATTTTTTGTTCTATAACGGACTTGGCCATTTTATAAACCAATTGGCAGAATTTAAGTGTCCGATCAAGTGTTAAAACAAGTAATATATAAAAAAAAAAAATTTAAACTCAATTTCTACATTTTTTCACTATATTGCAGAAAGTCCTTTATAAATAATTTTCATTCATTTTTTAAGTTTATCTGGCGCCATCTATTGGTAGATATATGCAACTTAAATCTAAAAAAAACTAAAATTAATTATTTAAATTTAATTACTGAATTAATATTTGAAAAAACTGCATTAACATCCAGAGTCATCGACTATAAGTTCAAAAAAAATCTATTTGAACTTGAGTGGATGAATAAAAAGTATTTTATTAACGCTTGAAAATTTGAACACAATATATGTATAGGGAGAGTGGGTTAATAGAAGGAATTGAAAAAATGCTTGAAAATTATGGTGTGAAAGAGTTCAACAAATTTATTACTTACAAATTATCATAGTATGTGTAAAATTAAAAAAAAATGCATGCTGTTCACAATTTTTTAGTATTTTTATTCTATAACGGACTTGGCTGTTTTATAAGCCATTGGCAGAATTTAAATGTCCGATCAAATGTTAAAAAAAAAAAAATGCTTGAAAATTAGGTGGGAAAGAGTTTAACATTTTTTGAGGCGGTTTAATTCGTCGCTGCTAAAATTAGCATGTATCTTCTTCAAAATTTTAAAAAACTTTACATTAATCATGTAACAAATAATCATGCATTAATTGTGCTAATTGTACCAATGGCGTATCAAATAACTTAAGCAACTATAAAAGGAATTAAATCTTAATCTTATTAAGGAATCTTAATGGAATTAAAGAAATTTCAAATTAAGTTTAAGCTAATTTAAATAAGTTTACTATATCTTTTTTTCTTCTTTTTAAACCTTGACCTATTTCGAAGCTTTTCCCCATTATTATGCAGTGCGTGATAAGTTGTGTACGATATATAAATAGTTCAAAAATTGTAAATCTCTTAAAAAATGTTTAGGAAAAGAAAAACCTTTATACTCATTATTTCATCAACCCGGTATTTATACTCATATTTATTATAAATACCGGGGGGAAAAAGCAAGCAGCAAGCAAATAAAGTGATATTCCAAATGTGCAAATTTTGGAGGAAAAATGGTAGTTTGGGCCCCTTAACTCTTGAAATGATTATGAATAACGTTAATCCGCAGGAATTTTCTGGAGAATTTGGCTTTTGCTTGAAGTGTTTTGTAGTATTGTTCTGAAGCACTTTTCACGTTTTGATTTGGGATTTTAAACATTTCCCAATAACTATAAGTACTCATAGTGCGTTGATCAATTTCTTCTTCTTGGAGTTTCATATTTATCACTTTTGGCATTTTCCCATGCCTGTTGAGCTGTATAGTGCTTCTTATTGAATCTTATTCTTTAAATGAAGAATGAAGTATTTGGAATAAGCTTTGGAATAATAAGAGAGCTTTGGCAAATTCAGTTCTTATTAAAAATAAATCCCATTATTTTACAAAATGAAGAAAACAAGATTAAATATAATAAAATTGCGCTTTATATCTCACATTCATGAATATAAATATGCTGATACAAATAATCAAACAATGTTAAAATCTTTATAAAAAATTTTTGATTTATAAAATCTGCTTTATTTTCGTTAAGAAATAATAAAAAGATCAATTTTAAAAACCTGAAATGCTCATGCACTTTCACTTTAAATCACAACAAGATCAGATTTCGAAAAAGAGCATTTTTTAAATTTCACATGAACTTAATTAGTTTAAATAACTTATTAAATTAAATTTTTATTTTTCTATATTACTTATTAGAGATGCAATGAATTGAAAAGTCTAAAATTTATGCTAAAAAAAAAAAATCTTGGTGTATTTTTAGATAAGTCATAATTGTGCTAGAAAAGGAAAAAAAAAGTCTAATACAAAAACAAGTAATATATAAAAAAATTTAAGTCAATTCCTACTTTTTTTTTATAGAAAAGTCCTTTTCAAATAAAATTGAGTTAAATTTAAGTTTCCTCTTACATCTGGTGCCATCTATTATTAGATGCAAAACTAAAATTAATTAATTAATTTAGTTAATTTTTATTTGAAAAACTTGTGTGTCATCAAGTGTCATCCACTAAAAAATGTATTTGAAAAAGTGGAAAACTTAAAATTAAAGACGATTGAAAATTTGAAAAAGATATTTTGGTAAGTGTGAGCTAATAGCAAATTGAAAAACATGTTCTCTATTAAAGTTAATTAAATTATTTGACTTTGACGAACTAGTGCACTTGGTTACAATCCCTACAGAAATAAGAGAGTGAAAACAAAATTAAATATAATAAAATTTCTCTTGTCTGCTACGTGGAGTGCCTGTGAAATATAAATATGTCGTGATACAAATAATCAATCCAATCGTCCCTTAAAATCTTTTATGGCTTTTGATTTATAAAATCTAGGACTTATTTTCGTTAAAACAATTTTTAAAAAATTCAATTTTTAAAATCTTTTTAAATGCTCATTCTTTGACAGTGGCGACATCTAAAATTCAAAACAAGATCAGATTTAGAAAAAGAGCTGATTTTTAAATTTCACATGAGGGAACACGTTTTTGCTACGTCAGTTTGACGTCAGAGATTTTAGCGACAAATCACCGCATTTCTCGATTCCCATAGGCTGGCATTTTTGGCTGATCTTCCAAATATGGAAAATGAACTCTCTAAGCATTCATTCATGAATTGAATTTTGTACCAGTAGAATGGATAACTGATTTGAGCACTAGTAAAAAATACACTTTTACTCAGTTTGAAGGAAATTAGTGTGATCGTGTGGTCAGGAAGGAGTAATAATAAGAAAATTCAGGGGCAATATTAAAAAAAAAAAGAAAGAAAGAAAGAAAAAGTAAATAAGTAAAAACAAAGAATAAAAAATAGTAACAAAAACGTAATAAATATTTAATTGTTAGTATTCATTGCAACCAGTTCGAGTCAAATTGTGAATTCATGTACATTTATATGGTAGCGTAAAGGAGAGTCAGTTGTTGTTGTACAGTCATTTTGTGCACGCTTTGGGCTAATTAGTCCGGGACCAATTGTTTAACGAAGATTCCGAATCACTAACTGAACACTAACAGGCATCCATGCGACCTCCAGGATTCAAACCTGAAGCCTGTGTTACTAAAGGCCAGAGCGCTAGCCAATTGACGATTAGACCGAAGGAGAGAGTCAGGAAGCAATAAAGAAAGAGGCTGAAGCATAAATTCATCAAGAAAGGGTGAAACCCAATCTAGAGACCGGTTGATGTTTGGAGTGGAGAGGCCTTAGTCTTCATTTGAAAGGAAGAGTTTATTAAATTATTTATTTAGAGTCATTGTCTTATATTTTGTTTCAGTTTGTGCACTTGCTTGCAGAAAATATAATTGAAAATTGTCTTTCTAGAGATAGTTGAAATACTGAAGTTTTTCTTGGCTGTTGCTAAGGCGGCTTTAGACGGTTCATTTGGTTGTGGCGTATGGAAATCTTTTATCAGTCTTGTGCACTGTGGTGTAGTTACTCAAATTTAAACTCTTATAAATAAAATAATAACCCGAACCTAGAAAGATCACACTGAATCGTTTTCCCAAACACTCGCATTAATCACTAAGAATTCCGCAATAGCCCATTTAATAACATATCTAAAATCTTCAATAACTCATACCACATATGAACCTAATGGTTCGAATGCCTTCAGAGACTTATACAGAATGGATAAGGAAACACATACACAGGAAATAAATCTAAAAGTAATTTAAAATATTAATTAATTGTGTTTATTAATATTTACAATTAAATTGTTAAAAAAAATATGTTACACAAATTTAGTACAAATGATTTCAAACAAGCATTAACAATATAATATATATATATATATATATATATACATATATATATAATATACGGTAATCACAATAAAAAATATGAGTTCAACATAAAATAATGCAGGTGCATGGTCCATCATCCCAAACCCATTCCCTGATAACGCCAGCTACTGGTGATGTAGTGAGGTTTTTTCCCAAAATTAAAATTCAACAATAGAAACAGTCCTCTCGTGTATTGAAATTGATATCAACGGGCAGTATGATAAACATAGGCATCGCGACGAATGAAGTCTAGTACACTGATCAAAGTTATGTTAGCAGGGGCCAACTGCTCATGGGGCTCTTGCGTAGGGCAAGATGTCTCTTGTCTCTTTTCACTCGGAATCGCATCAGGCTATCTTTCTTCTTCTAGGCCTTCCAGCACTCCATTACGAAGTATGGGGTAGCTCGTTCTCTTTCCTCGTCTGTCGTCTTCAGTCTTTCGTCCTTTTCGTTCTCTCTCTCCTGACTCCTCTTTCAGTCTTCCCGTTTTCGATGTCTCTCACATCTATTTTATCGATTTTCAGTGTGGGGCGGGGCGATTGCCGACACCAAATCAGAGTCTATTTCCATTCGGCAAACGCGCCCCATCCTTAAATATTTGATAACTAGAATCTTAAAAGTCTTGGTAAACTGTTGCTCTTGACCATCTGGCATGAAGGCAACATGGTGAAGGCAATGTGGTATTAAGTACCACTAAACCTCCACATCTTAAATTAATAATAAAATTTGCATAAAATGTAATCGCCTAGATTTTAGAAAAATAGAAAAATAAAATTTAAATCAAAAAAAAAAATATGAGAAAAGCATCTCTTACTATGAGACAATTAAAGCAAGGAGATTTGAAAAAAAAAAAAAAAGCAAAAAGCTGTCTGTACAATTAGGTGTCCTTTACACGATGCCCAAAAAGAGATTAAGATTAAATTAATTATAAAAAAAAAAAATTAAAGCGATAAAAAATAAAATTAAAAATTATAAAGCTTAATGAAATTAAATTTGGCTATCTGCCTATCAAAGAAAACTTTGATAGGCAGATAGCCAAATATCATGCCAGATATAAGTCCACATCGTAGCATTCGACTTAAAAGTTAAACTTAAGAAGGCAGCTCAGATCGGCATGAATTGATTTGAGGAAATTCGGGGATCGATCGTCCGGCTTCATGGAAAAAATTACTCCGTTGGATGGTAGTAAATTTCTCTCACCTTTTTGACTACTGGAAACGATTCCCATGCAGTATCATAAATGGCACTTGGCCTTTCCTTGCTCTCAGTACACCTGGATAGTAGACTGGTATTTTTCTAATCGTTTCGTTGTTGATCTGAGGGCATTTAGAATGAAAAGATTTCGAAATTTTGAAGATGTAATCCATAATAGGATTGATATCAAGATCTCTTTGGATTTTTTTCTACGAACAAACCACGGCGCGTTTACAGTTCTATCTGTGTATTTATTTTGAAAGAATTTCTTTAAATTTCTGAACGAGGTGGAAGTCCAAATGGAACGTCCGTATAAAAGAATCCGTCAAAGATCGAATTGTAAAACAAACTTTTGTGTCTGATCGCTAGCCGGCTCTTTCGAGCAAGTAGGCTTTTGATCTTTTGCTTGCTTTTTCAAATACTTCACAGATGTGGGAGTTGAAATTAAATTTTGCGTCGAGAACTAACCCCAAGTACTTATATTCCGTAACCCAGGGGACGGGCTGGCCAAGAAGGATGACATTGCAAAGGGAGCCAACGTTCCACTTCCAGGTAAATAGGAGGCACGCACTTTTGACGTAATTTACTTTGATCTTCAAGGTGGTTAACCAACAATCTAGTGATGGAATATGATTATTAAGTTGAGCAACGATGGAATTTGGAATTCTGTGTTGTGCAATTATGACTGTCTTCTGCTAGTCTTCTGACGAGCATGGTTTCAGAATATCGTTCATAGAGATTAAAAATAAACTTGTGAGCAGGGATGCTTGAGGAACTCCGCTCCTGACAAAGGGACGCAAATAGAATATAGCGTAAATATAACATATGAATTATACAATAATTATAGAAAATTTTACCTTAATCAAAAAAATATTTACAGATAGATATTGCTCATATTGACACGATATATACTCATATTGACACGGCATCGCAAAGAAAGCTTCAGACTTGATTATTGAATTGTGACGATGAGTAACACCAGTAAATAATTTCCTTCAAAGTTTTTTAATATATCCGTCTATTAGATCAATTCTTAGGTCATTAGGGAAACTGAATTATAGTTATACCACGAAGCCCCTATGATGATTGAATTTTTTGTAGGATTTGTATTTCATTCCTATATGTCTTGGCGGCTAGATCCCAAATAGGTGCCGCATAGGTCAGGATGGGTTAAAGAACTTGTTTGAAGAGGAAAGTTTTATTTTGAAATGAAAATTTAGAATATATACCGATGAGATTTATATGACAGAATATATGACAATTTAGAATATATGACAGATGTAATTTGATCAAACATTCGTCTTTAATATATTTCCCATGATTCTTGAAGGGATTTTTTTTTTTTTGTCAATTATGAGGCTGTGATATATGACTTCATCAATCCATTCTATTTCTTCTTCAAAAATAGTAATTCATCATGAGTTGAACATTCAAGAGTCGCATGGTTCACGCATGTGAGTATTTCACTACCTAGACGATTAGATTGTCTTCCAATAAGGGTCAACCTATGCGTGTGATATGATAGAAAACTCGGAGTGGCATCCACAAGGGCAGCTTTGATCATCAATATGAAATTTACCACACACGTTGATTGAGTCGTCTCATTTCTGAAAGCAGAGACTGCAATGAGCGCGACCAACGAATTCAAACTTGTGCATTCCTAAAATCAACTTATACACGTTATTCCGTCATTTTATTTAAATTTATTAAAATCAATATCAAAGAGAAAACTAACTGTGTCAAATTCAGATCTTTGTGAAAAACATGTCACAGCATTTTACAAAATGCAGAAAAAAGTTTAAATGTAAAATTGCTCTTTAAATTTCGCATGAATAATTTTATAATTTAAACTTCAAGTATAAGTATGGGGATACAAATATTCAAACAGTGTATAAAACGTTATAAAGAAAACAATAGTCCAGGAAAAAAAATTTAATTGCTTTATTTCAATAAATAGCAAAAAAAAAAAAAAAACCCAAAATGATCAATTTTAAAACCTGAAATATAAAATCTTATGCATATTTATTTTAAAGTTGCGAAAAGATCAAATGCCATAAAACAACATTTTGAATTTCACATGTACTTAAGTATACAGGTACAATTAATTGAACTGTCTCTCAATAAAAAATATTAAAAAATCCATTGTATTTTCGACAAGTTATAATAACACCAAAAAGAAAGGAAAAAAAAAACTGAATAGAGAAATTCATGAACTTTTACTTTGAAGTCAATAAGATTATTTGTCATTCTCAAAATTCTCAAAATCAAATCCTTTCACGCAACGAGAAAGAAAAGGAAAAAAAAAAAAAAAAAAGAAAATTATATGCAAGACCAAATTAGCCAAATAACAAACAAACAATAGTCGAAAAAAGGCGATCGATCCGCTGAGATAACACTCTAAGAAATTATTCCCAATACTGATGTTAGTTTTCGGAAGTAAAAAGGAAAAATTATTTTTTGTTTTCATCCAGCTCACTCGAAGAAATTTTTTATTTAATTTTTTGATAATTATATTCCACGTTAAATTTAACTCCCGTAATTTTTTTCGCCAAGTCCTTCACGAGTTAATTTTTTTATCAATATTATTAACAATTTTTTTTTATATATTTATTTTTTATCGGCTACGTCGTACGCGTTTGGCGAGCTACATGTCGCGCCAATACTAAATCGATCACCAGACCTCGCATAATTCAGGACGTCACCGATGACGATTTCCACTCGGCATTCTTCGGAAATTCTTCGTTCATCATATGAAGAGGATCGAATACAAATGCTTTTTAACCAAATTTCTTTTACAGCTTTAAATTTTTTAATCTTTTTAAACCGATTTTTCTGATGACAAGATGCAAAATCTGAATCAGGGGTTTCCCACACACAGCCCGCCTTAAACAATTTTGCAGCCCGTGAGATTTATCACACTTTTACAAAATATATTTTTTATAATGCCGGAAGTATGAAAACAAGGTATTAAAAAAGTACATTATTTGAGCATCCATAAATTTAAAAGTTAATTGTCAAAATAATGAAAAAATTAACTTTGATTTATCTTTTCTTGAATATATGACAGATATTGCCTGTTTTATTTATGAGTTTACAGTTATAAGTTAGCAGAATAATTAAATTATATTCTGTGAACTCAAGATGCGCGAACATTGATTTGCTAAAAACTAAGGGAAAGAGTGGAGAAATAAATATCGCACTAGTAAAATAAAAAGAAATTTTAATGATTTCATTTTTTTTTTTCGTTTCTTTTTATATTTATATATTTTTTGTATTTCATTTTTAGTGTTATATATTTTTTTACAATGTGCGTTTATATTTCTTTACATGCTTAAACATAGATTATTATTACATTATCTATGCTTACATGTATGAATAATAGTAAACACAATAATAATAACTCATTATGTTTCAATTTTCTCACTCCAAAAAAAGTCTATAGTGGGTCTAAATCTAATGTGGGTATATATATTTTTATATGCGGCCTGCGGAGTTATGATGCATTTCAAACGTGGCCCGAAAGATCTTTTGGGTTGGTTGGCACTTTGTCATCAGAAAATCTATATAAAAAAAGATTAAAAAATTTTTTAAAGAAATTAAAAAGCATTCGTATCCGATCGAATTTTATTATTCAAATTGATTTATTTTTATTATTTTTTTCTTTTGAATTTATTTTATTAATTTTTTTTACTTTATCTGCTACGTCGTATGCCTTGGCCTTTGAGCTACATGTTGCGCCAATACTAAATTGATAATCAGCCTCGCATAATTCATGACGTCACCGATGACGTTTTGCACTCGGCTTTCTTCGGAATTCCTCGTTCACCATATAAAGAGCGATCGGATACGAATGCTTTTTAACCAATTTCTTTAAAGCTTCAATTTTTTAATCTTTTTATGTAGATTTTCTGATGAAAAGTGCAAAATCTAAATCAAGGATGGCCAACCCAAATGATCTTCCGGGCCACTTTGGAAGTGCATCATAACTCCGTGGGCCGCATATAAAATTATATATCCCCACATTAGATTTAGACCCACTATAGATATTTTTGGAGTGAAAATTGAAACATAATGAATTATTATTTTTGTATTTATTATTATTCTTACATGTAAGCATAGATAGTGTAATAATAATGATACTAAACGCACATTGTAAAGAAAATATATGTAGATTTACACCGGTTCCAATAAATTCATCCCGGTCGAACCTACAGTTTTGTTAGACTTCTCTACCAGTCTTGGCTGTACTTTTGCAGTGGGTGTCTAGGGGATTTGACGTACAAAACGCAGTAACAGGACGATACTTTAAATAAAGCCATTTAATGATCTATATTTTACAATGATATTTACATTAATTAATTAAGGGCTAAACATATTCTCTCACTGCTTGACGCAGCCTGCCCTCTCGCTCCCGCCAGCCGTTCTCTTTCGCACCCATCTTCATCTACGTGGTCCTGTCCCCTTCTCGTGGGGTCAGAGTTCAAAGTTGAATACTCCCCACATTGTAAGCAGGCTCTGTCAAAGACAAGCAATCGTAGTGTGTCGCCGCCTGCTGATTACCACACAAACAAATCCTACATATATAACACTAAAAATGAAATATAAAAATATATAAATATAAATGAAACAAAAAAAAATGAAATCTTTAACATTTTTTTTTATTATTTTACTAGTGCGATATTTGTTCTTCCATTCTTCACTATTTTCAAATCGATCTCAATTTGGGTATTTTGCACATCGTAATGGGTATTGCAGGTTAAAAGAGTTTTGTATTTGGTGAATTTCATTTTAGAAAGAATCGATTCGCAGGCGTAAGTTAAACCAAAAGCGCTAGCAACTTTAACTAAGAGTCTGGTTTGCTCTCCTATCAATAATCAACTGTACGTATCTAGGAATGGTTACTACATCACTTAGGCCACTTAAAGTGAAACATAGTGTTATATGTTTCACTTTAAGTGACCTCAGTATTAGATGCTCCAAGGTGCCCGCCCCAAGATGAGATGCATAACTGTAAATTCATAAATAAAACAGGCAATATCTATCATATATATATCGAAGTTAATTTTTTCTCATAATGTCGACAGTAATTTTTTGAATATATGGATGCACACAAAAAATTTTTTTTTTTTAATACATTGGTTTTCATTTCTTTGGCCATTATAAAATATTTTTTGTAAAAGTGTGATAAATCTTTGGGCCAGAAAACTTTTAAGGCATGCAGCGGGTAGGCCACCCCTGGTTTAAATATAATATTAAAGTAACGGTTAAAATTAGAAAACAATTAGAAAATAATTGAGAATGGATGAAAATAATATCATCCTTTTTACTTTATTCCAAAGATAATAGTTTTCGTTTGATTACTCTATTCGCTCAATTAACCTCCTGAAATGTACTCTTTTCAATATCTAGACTGTGATTTATTAATAAATCACCCCTTAGTAAATGATTTTTTAAAAAAAAATAATACGATAAACTATTTTGAAAATTAATGCTACAAAATAGTAATGCTGAATTACTTTGCAAGTTAAACAAATCTATGTATTAAGTTAGATAAAAAATTAGAAGTTTTATGTTGTATTTTTTTAGTACAATGGTTTTTCACTACTTTGACCGTTATAAAATAAATATATTTTATAAAAGTGTGATAAATCTCACGGGCCGGATAAATAATCAAGGTGGGCAGCATGTGGCCCGCGGACCGCGGGTTGGCCAGCCCTGATCTAAATATTAGAAGTTCCGGTAAGGCTTGATGAGCCTCGTCTCCCTCTTAAACCATTGATTTTTGAGATTCAAAGCACAAAAGTTGTCTGAATAAAGTCCCATACCTCCAATTTCTTAGATTAAATTTAATCAGAATTCTAGAGTTTACAGAAAATAAAATAAAAATGCTTAATTAGTTAGAGCCGCTTGCTCTATTAAAAGAATTTATGGGAGAATATTAAAAATAATAGTTCCTTTGTTCAAAAAATAAATGCAAAAGAGGAAAGAGAAAGGAAATGGCGCTGAGTACGATGTAAACATTGGGATCAATACACTGAGGCGGAGATAGTAATGTTCATGTTTCAGCTGCGCTCTCATTAGATGAGTGGATTTCGGAAAATGTAAACAAACACCCAATGCCGGAGTTGATCAGAAAAGATTGACGTGTAAGAAATGAACTGAGTGAACACGTGTTTCCTGTCACAATGACGTCAAAGTTCTCTGCCGTTGCAGATTCCCATTGGCTGGCATTATTTGGCAACCTTCCAAATGTGGAGAGAGAGCTCGGAGACATTCATTCATGAATTGAGAAGTGCAAAAGGCGAATGATCGGATCCTACAAAATTACGATTATGATATTTCTTCCCGTAAACATAGCAAAATAACCTCGCACTGTTCTAAATATTTTAAATTAATTCCTTATCCTGACGATTTTCTCCTGCTCTGACTGATTTCTTTACCTACAACTGCCTAGATGAAAAAAAGTTCGCTTTTCTCTAAGCTATTTTTTTTTTCTGTTTTATTTATAATTATTATTTATTTATTTATTTTTTGATTACATGCAACTGATTTCCTCAACATCTACACTTTTGAAATTTTTGTTATTTTTCATTTTATAATTTTATTAAATAAATAATTTTTTTTTTTTGAAAAAGGGCATTTAATTATCTATTTTTCTTATTATCTAAAAGGGCATGAGACCACCGCTAGGCTTCAACATTTTACAATGAAGAAGCTAGTGGCTGTAAGGATCTCCGTATTAATCAACAATAAGAGGTGAATGATCGTAACATAACTGTAACTGTAAATACCGGGATCATAGATATTGTGAAAATCCAAGATTTTTCCAAGGCATCCGTAAATGATTCAACTGGGCTATTTCAAATCCTTAACTATCCAGAGATTTTTTACAATTTCACTATTTAAAACAATTTAGTTTTAAATATTTTTAGATTAACCATATTTCGATTTTATTTTATAAAAATACAATACAAATTATGCATACATTTTTAAACTTATACATACTTATTAAAATATTTCCTTGTTAATATCTATATATATAATAATAAAAATTATAAAGCAATTAAAAATAGCGTCTATATTTTTAAAAAATGTTATAGACGAAATAACAAATTCAAATTTCAAAAAAAAATCTTTGTAAGAGTGAATAAATATTTTTGTTTAAAAATAATTTTTAATGAAAAATTTAAATAAAAATTTTAAATTAAAAATTGTTAAATAATTTGTATAAGTATAGAAAAAAAATTTAAAATAATTTTTTTTTTCTTTAAAAACAGTACAAAAACTTCTCGAATAATAATTTTAGTTCAATAATGCAATATGTTTTTGAATAACAAAAATTTATTTAAAAAATTGTTTAAAGTATTTTCGAATAATATTTTTCCTTCAAAAATATACAAAATATGCAAAAAAAATATTGTTCGAAATATGAACAATTTTCGAAAATTACTGCAAAATATTCATGAACAATAATTTTAATTGAAAAAAAATGTGTGCAACAAATTTTGAATAGCATTTTTTTCTTCAAAAGCATTGCAAAATATATTGTAATAATAATTTTACTTCCAAAAAAATGTTCAATTCCCTTTTCAAAAAATTTTTTGTTTTAAAAACCGTGAAAAATATTCCCGAATAATAATTTTTTACACGAAATCTTATTCTCAAAGCTTTTATAAAATTCTTGATCATAAATTTTCCTCAGAAAAATTAATATTGCATAAAAAAAATTAAAAACACAAAAATATTCAATTTCTTATAAAAATTAGTTTATTATAATTTAGTTTATTATTGATTCCTATAATTATTTCTGAAACATTTATACAAATACAATAATACTACCAGTAATCAAACCTGATTTTTCTGAATTTGGTTACCTCCTTTCATTAAAAAAACTCGGGTGATTTTTTAACATCAAATGAAATGACTTTTGATGTACTACTGCGCCCAAAAAGTAAGATCAATTATTATTTTTTTTCAAAAACACTTTATTTATTCTTCCAAATTTATTTCATCCCCTTTAATGTAATCAACCCGGACACAATGCACTTATACCAACTTTTTTTCCAATATTCAATGCATGCTAAAAGTCATTGGCAGGGATGGCCTTCAAAGATGGCCTGGCGATTCACGTTGAATCTCTTTAATCGACTCAAAACGGTGTTCCCGGAGTGGTCTTTTGACTTTAGGGAATAGCCAGAAGTCGCACGGTGTGAATATGTTGATTGTGGAACGATATGGGTTTCATTTTTGGCAAAAAGACATGAAGAATCAAACAGTGTAAGCTGGCGCATTCAGTGTTTTAGCTACCAATCGAGATTTGACGCGTTTGAAGCCCAAAATGGAATTGAACGATCCGTTTGAAATTCCAACATCAGCAGCATGGTCTCTAATTGTAAGTCGACGGTTTGCAAGTACCAAATCTTTAATTTTTTTGGGCGTGAGCTTCATCGATTGAGGTTGATGGTCGATCTCAGGGCTCTTCGTCTCCAACGCGTTCTGTGCCTTCTTTGAACTGTTTATACCACTTCTAAACATTTCTTTCCGGTATAGGAATGTTCACCGAATGCCTTCTGCAACATTCTAACGTTTCCGCAAACAAAATTTAATGCAAGTTCTTTGCTCAATTAATTCAGACATTTAAAAATCTAAAAAATGTTTTAAAAATAGTATACTTACTCTTTCTCACCTTAAAGTTCTCCATAAGCTCTGAATAGTATAGATCAATGGTTCCAAATGTGGGTGATACTGCTCTCTAGGTGACAATACAATGAAAAATGTGATCGGTATATATATCTGTAATCTGTATATCGGTATATTTATTTGTAAGGGTTCAATAAAAATAAGAGAGCTTTGAAACTTAAAGATGGAAAAAAAAGGTAAAAATAACTATGTTGGTATTCGTAAATGGATATCAAGATCATAAATTTTTAATGAACCAAAAGAAATCCGACTGCAAATAGCGAATAGCTATGATTTAAGAGTGCTACTAAAAAACATAAAGCACTGAATCCTTAACAAAATGTAACATATTTTATTCATCTTTCCCATGCGGAACATTTTTAAGACCATTCCTCTTTTTTTCATTTTCGTATTATCTTCCACTATCTTCATTTTCTGCGAGTAATGCGAATGGTTCCAGTGTTTATTTTTTTTTAAATACTTGTATAATTTCAATCTACAATGCTTCTTATTTGCATCATCATTTACTATTTTTTAAGAAGTAAGTTGATATATAGATATGTAAAAGAACACAAATTTTACTGTTACAAATTTCTGTTTTCTGGTAATTGGTAGATTTTCAAAGTCACTTATTTTTTATGAAAAGAAGGGGATAGGACAAATCAGTTAGGAAAGTAGTGCTTCAGATAAATTGATTCAAATATTTGTAACTATTTGTGTTTTGTGTTTTCAGGTGACGACTTGCATTACGAAATAATGATGTTCTCAAATGATGAAGATCCCTTCGGCGCAAGGGAGATTAACTTGAATGCGATCAGGGTTGCCGGAGATGATCATTTTGACTTACCAGAATCATGTGTTTCCACATCGCCTGATTTGGACCAACTTATATCATAGGCCAATTTCCAGCGGCGCCTCACGAAAGTTAGAGACACACCTGTAATAGAGTCCCCCATTCAAATAGACGCCATAAGCAGCACTTCTGTTATGCCATCCAAATTAGAAAATTGTCTTGGGAGTCTTGTGGAAACCACCACCAGCCTTTCAGAGGCCAGTTCTGTGGCAGTCCAGACTCAGAAGTGTTTCAACCAGCCCAAGAAAATGCCGCGTGGTGGTAATCACCGCCAACCTTGCAGTGGCTAGTTCTGTGCCAGGCCAACCTCAGCCAGCCCAGGAAAATGTTTGGCCTGGTGGAAATCTCCGCCAACCTTACAGAGGCCAGTTCTGTGCCAGTCCAGCCTGAAAACTGTTCCAACCAGTCCATGAAAATGTTTGGCCTGGTGAAAATCATCAGCAACCTTACAGAGGTCAGTTCTGTGCCAGTCGAGCATCAGAATTGTTCCAACCAGCCCAAAAAAATTCCTGGCGAGATGGAAACCTCCGCCAACCTTGCAGAGGCCAGTTCTGTGCCAATCGGGCATCAGAAGTGTTCGAACCAGCCCAGTAAAAGTCTCACGAGGTGGAAATCACCAGCAACCTTGCAAAGTCCAGATCTGTGCCAGTCAAGCGTCGGAGGCGTTCCAACCAGCAAAAAAAAAAAAAGGCCCAGCGAGAGACTTTGACTCCTGCCCCATCGATAACTGTGTCAGTAGGTTCTTCCGCAACTGCGATCTCATTCGTCATTTGAAGAGGCACACTGGACAGAAGCCCTTCAAGTGCAGAGTGTGCTCGAGTGCCTTCTGCCGCTCGGACCACCTGATTACTCACATTAGGACTCACACCGGAGAAAAGCCCTACTTGTGCGAAAAAGTGCGGAAAAGGATTCAAAAGGAGCGATGAGAGGAGTAGGCACGAAAAAAACTCACCTGAAGCTGAAGATGACGAAAAAGTATGGGATATCTGCCAATGCCAATAACATGGAAAGTTCAGGTTTACTTCCTTGTCCGACTATTTCCGTTTCCTTTAATTTATTGATGTTGTGACTTACAATTTCGTGATGTGAAAGTTGTGGAAGTGCTACAAATTTGAAAATTGAGGAAGCACTACTACAATTGTGAAAGTGCTATATATATGAATAATTGAGACAGTACTACTACAATAGTGAAAGTGCTACATATATGAATAATTGAGGCAGTACTACTACAATAGTGAAATTGCTACATATATGAATAGTTGACGCAGTACTACAAATTCATGAAGATGAATTTTCAGAATAAATAATTGACATTTATTGGCATTATATGTACATACATACCGGAATACTTTTAAATGTAATCACAAGTACAATACACATTAAAATGTAATATATAATGCATGTAATATATAATATATGATTGTTAAAAATATGTAGCATAAGTAACAAATATTTTTATTTCTTTGTTCAATTATAAGTGTACTATTGCTTGTTATAATGAATAATTAGTACATTGTGTTATTTAAGAAATGCATTATGCATGCAAAAATTTCGTTATATAGTCTTGAATTATTATATTTTAAAACACATATTGTTTTATAAAAAGGCATGTTAAAATTTGTATTACTCATGTAAAAATATACAGAAATTTACATGTTTAAATTTACTAGACAATTTTAAACGTTTAATTTATATATTCTTGTATACCAACATATACAAGAAGCAGAAAAAAATGACTATACAACTTCAAAAATTGCTATTTGGGGATTTATACTATTTGTGAGATCTATTCTTGCTATTTGTGTGTTTCTTTCTATTTTTGTGATTCATAATTTTATATTATTTCTTGATTTTAATTCTTTTAGTCAATTTTATAAAATTATTTTTAACTGTTGTATGTGTTTGTTTCTTACCTAATGTGTGTTATTGTTGATTAAATTTAACGTTCTTTGAATGTTAACAAATTTAGTCTCTCTGAAATGAACAAACTATTTAATGCCATGTAGGAAGAAATTGATTTGAAATTATTGCCAAGGCATTAGAAAATATTATAAACTACATGTACGGTGAAAAAGATTAGTTAAATAGTTAATAATAGTTAAATTCTGGCAACACAGCATACTTTTAAAATAATATGATCAAAAAAAAATATAATATGCAATTTTTAAGTTTACTACAATGTGTTAACTTAGCACTGTGCCAACTGTAATGTTTCTACTCTAAAACTGCTAGAATTGTAGAGTGCCAACATTTAAACAGAAGATAGAAGTCATTTATGGGCTTTAATCATCTTCCTGTAACTGACAGAAGACTTTTGTCTAAACTAATTGTTTGTCTCCTGTCAATACAGATGAAATATAATGTTTATAAATATATGTTTATGTGTTTGTAAATATCACCGTTACAATAAATTCGAAAATTTTCAAAAAGTTCATAAATAGAAATAATATTTATTTTAGTTTAGTAAAAATTAAAAATGAAGTTTGACCTTGTTATATTGATTACATTTATTACATAAATATATATGCGTTTATATAATTAAATTTGTGTCGCCTCAGATTAATTTGAAAACTGGTTTGTACAGCAAATTTTTTAATGTATTTAAATATAAGTGTATATATATATATGTATATATTGCCGTTACTTTAAATTTAAGTATTGTCAAGAAGTTTATAAATGCAAATAATATTTACTTTGGTTTAGTAAAAAATAAAAATGTTTTGGACTTGTTGTATTGATTATATTTACTACATAAGTAAATACGGTTTGATATAATCAAATTTGTGCGGCCTCACATTAATTTGAAAACTGGTTGATATAGAAAATTTTTCAATATATATAAATATATATGTGTGTGTCTGTAAATATTACCGTTACTTTAAATTAGAGAATTTTCATGAAGTTCACAAATACAAATAATATTTATTTTGGTTTTGTAAAATATAAAAATGAAGTTTGGACTTGTTATATTGATTATATTTACTACATAAGTATATATGGTTTTATATAATTAAATTTCTGCCACATAATATTAATTTGAAAACAGGTTGATGCAGTAAAATTTTTAATGTATATAAATATAAGTCTGTGTAAATATGTATATATCGCTGTTACTTTAAATTTGAGAAATTTCGAAAAGTTCGTAAATATAAATAATATATACATTAAAATAACAAACTCAAAAAACCTAATATAACAAGCTCACCTAATATAACAAGCTAAACCTAATACAAACCAATTTCATTTTCTACTAAACCCCAAATTATAAATAATAATTATTGGGGTTTTGTAGAAAAGTGAAATTGGTTTGAGCTTGTTATATTTATTATATTTACTACATAAATATATATGTTTTTATATAATTAAATTTGTACCGCATCACATTAATTCGAAAATAATGGTTGATATAGTAAATTTGTTAATGTATATAAATATATATATATATGTGTTTGTGTGTATATGTATATATCTCTGTTACTTTAACTTTAAGAAATTTTGAAAAGTTCGTAAATAGGAATAATATTTTTGGGGTTTAGTAAAAAAAAAAAAATAATAATGAAGTTTGGGCTTGTTATATTGATTTTATTTACTACATGTACAGCAGAACCTCTTTAAGTCGAATCTCAATAAGTCGGAAACCTCCAAAACTCAAAAAAAAAAAAAAAAAAAAAAATTTCTCTTCCCTTCAAGCCCCAAAACCTCCATTACTCGAAATTTCAACCCTCTATATGTCGAAGTAGTTAATCAATCCCCATAAGCCATTTTGGTATATATTTTCCCTCCGTAACTCGAAAAAAAAATTGGACTTCTGTATCTCGAATATTAGCAATGTTTGATTTTACAACTCGATCATTTGAAACTAATTAATAGCCCAAGAAAAATAAATTACCGACTTTAAGAATTTGCTGACAATGCACGTCATTGTTTCTTAGAAAACAATGTATGAGTATACAGTAAATAGAATAACCAATTCTATGAAATATTCTTATTATAATTCTTATTATTGCCATTGATTTTATTTGAACTCTACCGAAGCAAATCTTTTGTTGTCGATTGCAAAAGTGTCAGAAGTAGTTTGGTTTTTACTGCAATACACATCTATTTTTACAACAGTATACGAATAAAATTGTTAAAAAATGAGAGCTGTGAAAAGTAAACTGAAAACTTTGCCTCTCGCTGAAAAGTTTGAAGTGCTTGAAGCTGTAAAGAGTTGTCAAAAGTAGAAATACGTTGCTGAACAATTTGGCCTACCAATGAGTACTCTGTCAACAATAATAAAAACGAATATACGGTTATCATGAAAATAATTGAAAAGGGTTAAAGTTTATCCTGCAAAATAGAACGAATTGCAGAATTTTCCGGCTTGGAAGAGTGCTTACTTAAATGGTTTAAACAGTGTCGGAACCAAAACATCAGTGTCTGTCATCAGTCAGTGTCACTGTTACAATAAAAGCCGAAAGTACTCTAAATCACTGGAATTGGCTAATTTCAGGGTCAATAACGGATAGTTCAAAAGAAGACATGAACTTGTTTTCAAGAAAGTTTGTGGAGAAAGTGCAAGCGTCAACATTGTAAACTGTGACAAATGGAAAAGCTAATTGAAAGGCTTGTTACATGGTTAATGAACCTGACAATATCTTCAATGCTGACGAAATGGGACTGTTTTTTAAATGTCTTCCTGATAAGACTCTAACTTTTAAAAATGATCGATGCCATGGTGGGAAGCATAGCAAGGAACTTTTAACTATTTTGCTCGCAGTAAACATGTCGGGCACAGAAAACTCTCACCATTAGTCATCGGAAAAGCTAAGAAACCTCGTTGTTTTTCAAGATGTAAATCGCTACCTTTGAAATATGAAGCATGGATGACTTCTGGAATTCTCAAATACTGGCTCATAAATATTGACAAGAGAATGTCTAAAGAAAAAAAGAAAAATTATATTATTCAATGATGATTGTATGGCACATAATGATATTCCACAAATGAAAGCAGGTAAAATCCAATATCTGCCTGCCAATACCACATCAAAATTACGGTCTATGGATTAAGGCATCATTAAAAACTTCAAATCATTATACCGAAAAAAGTAGTCAGGAACATGTTGGATAATATGGAAGAAGAAAAAGAATTTTATTATAGATGTATTGCAAGCCATGAGAATGACTGACAAAGCTTGGCGAAATGTAACTGCGACTACTATAAAAAACTGTTATGTACACTGTGATTTTTCATTATCATCAACAGAAGAAGCTGAAGTAGAAGTTATTTCTGTCCAGCCTCCTGCAGAATGGGATACAGTGGTATCTGAATCAGGAATATGTTTTGAGGACTTCGTTACGTGCGACGACGGAGTTATTACTGCTGGCACATTTTATGATGACGAAATTATCGATTCAGTTGCTCAGAAAACTGAAACTAATGATTTAGATGACATAGAAGACTCCAATAATATAACATGCGCTCCATGGGTTTCCATCAAAGAGGCAAGAACAGCATTAAATATTTTAAGGAATTTCATAGAGTAAACTAGCAACTCGGAAGAAAAAGAATTTTCTGCTCTTTACAGCTTAGATAATGCTATAGATAGAGAACGATCGAATTGTCTAAAGCAAAAGGAAAAAACTGACTTTTTAATACATAAATATTTTTAATTTTAAAGTTGTTTCGGAATTATTTTGATTCTTTATTGTAATACATAATATAATTTTTAAGTTGCAAATAAACATGTTTATTACCTCTGTAACTTGAATTTTTATTTATTTTAATTCTCTAACTCAAAATAAGTTTGAAGCAATCTAGACCTCTACAAGTCGAATATTTCCTTACAAAAGTCGTAAGTCGAAACCCTCCATATGTCGAAAACTCTATAACTCGAATTATTTGGCGTCTCCCATGAAGTTCGACTTACAGAGGTTCTATTGTATATGTGGTTTTCTTAATAAATTTCTTTAATAGCAATGCTTTTAAAACTGAGATGTTTAAAATTTCAGCCATGTATTAACTAATTGTATAAACTGATTAAATAAAATATTAAAAAATAAAATTGTTTCCTTAATTTTCTAGTATACTTTTTATTATATAATTTGCTTTTCGAACTTTATTATATACTGGAAAAAATTTAGATGATCATTTTAAAGATGATAGTTTTAGATGATAGTTTTAAAGAATTAAACATAATTTCTTCTGCTTTACAACTAATTTCCGTTAATATTTTCATAAAGAAATAATTTACTATTTCTTAACACTAAACAAATAGAAAAAATCTTGTATGGAACAAATAAAAACAACAAATCATACCCATTTAAAGTTTTATTACATAAAAAAACAAAATGAAATAAAATTAGACATTAAATCCGAAATATTAGAAGTTATAAAATTCATGTTAAGCTGAATAACTAATAAAAATCAAACATCAAATAAAACAAACTGAATCCTAGATAGGAATGAAACTAAACCATTAATAAATATGAAACATATATTTTTAAATGAAAAATGATATAAAAAACATGATTAAATTAAATTATTATTATAAAAAAACATAAATAAACAAAATTATTAATAATAATAAAAATAAATAAAAGAAGACATTAAATCTAATCTAATCTAATTCTTAATCAATATTTTTTTTATTTTTTTAGGGTTTACATCAAGGAAGAATGGATTATTACAGCTGAATATTTTAAAAATAAAAAATGTTCAATCAAAAAAAAAAAAACCAAAAAAAACATGAAAATTTACATGCGAGAAATGGGACAAAAATGAATTAAGAAAAGAATAAAATTGAAATATTTTTATAAATATCAGGCTTTGCACTCTGACACTTAAGTTTAGCTGACGCTTCATGCTTCGCCACTCTACATCTTAATGTGCAGTATGGAAAACCGCAAAAACTAAAAATAAATTTAATTTTTTTGAAATAAATACCAATATTTATTTTGCTTCCAATGGCACGTTTACAGGACAACAGATAGAAAAAATAAATACAAAGAACAAGATAGAAACAAATGACATCAGTTAATACATCAACTTAAGTCTGGCAATC
The DNA here is from genome assembly GCA_021605095.1 of Caerostris extrusa. NCBI lineage: Eukaryota > Metazoa > Arthropoda > Arachnida > Araneae > Araneidae > Caerostris > Caerostris extrusa. Next base: position 39,819 of record BPLR01007687.1, read on the forward strand.
CAATAACGCTTGCATAAGGAAACAGGAGGCAATGCAGAACGGAAACAAGGTGAGGCCCATCCATTTCTTCCTGACTATCACACAGGAGACAGAGATGGCCAGGAGCCAGTTTAATTCTGTGAAGGTGCTTGCAGAGACAATCGTGACCACAGAAAAGCCGTAGCAATAGCCGCAGTAGATTTTTCTGTAGGTCTTTCAGAGAATTTCATGAATGGAATTCGTACCAGGGTTTGCGACTGTTTCTAGGTCCAATATCCTCAAAGAATGAGCACTTAAGGATCTTTTTAATTATATTTTCTCTTCTTTTGGGACAATCCACCTGCGTTCCACTGCAGAACTCTAAAAAACTCACACTGAGAGTTAGACTGAAGGCCGCGTTTGTAGATCATTTTGCCGTAGCAGATGTTGCCCGGAGTGCACCACGAGGAGGTTGATCTACGTTGTACTCCAGCTGCCAATAACTTGACATTACTATTTGTTCCATAACTCCGACATTCAGAACCATCATTAAGGCATATTTGCGATGTATTCTAGCACATTCGTGTTACTAGTACGAAAAACCGTAAAAAAGAATACAAAAAAGTACCAATCGTTATGTAAGGTTTAATTATTATTATATAGCCGCGAGAGGTCGCGACTGTGACCAGTAACTGGGACTTTAACTGTGTGGTCCAGTGTGGTAAGTACATGCGGTTAGATCTTCAGACGACGAGGAGAACGCTAGGAGCGTCAGAACTATATAGACGGTCAGGGACTGGTTCTTGGTTTTTAACTATTAACGCTATAGTAGAAGAGGCACAGGGGGCCATATGTATGTATGTACTAATATTGTAAATAAACTAATATAAATAGAAAGAGAGATTGACATTACATCCTGACACAACTAGTTTCTAGCATAGAGATAACAGTTATACCATAAAAAGTTGTTCCTTGATGGAGAGTGGCATCTTTCGTAACAGCAACTCACAGAATTCATCCCTGGGATGTTTGTTCCAAATTGCTTGACATAAAGTAGGTGTACTCTCGTGATCTATTCCGTATGACGATAAGTCTTCAATAGATCTGACGCTCGAGCCGTAAAAGACCTCAGATTAAATGCCTGGTGTTTCAAATCAGCTGATTTATTTTAGTCTAAATTTTTAACATGCAAACCGAGTTATTACTAAGGAAGTTTTAAAAATTGAATAAAAAAATGTTATATTTTTAATTTTTGAAAAAAAAAAAGAAAAAAAAAATGTTAGAATTCTTCTGTTACACTTGCAACTCAGATTTGACTTGTTTAACAAAACGTTTATGGAAATAATGAAGTAATAAACAATTAAATGTTTCTACAAGTCATTAAAAATTTCACTTAAATACTTTAATTTGAAATGAAAAAAATTATCTTTATAGAAAAATCTTGGTTATTTGCTACGATATTTCAATTTTTTTTTTTTTTTTTTTTTTTTTTTTTTTTGTAAAAAATGTTCATATTTATCATGAGTGAATCTGATATTGTCCTGATTGGAGAAAAAAAGTGAAGATAAAATATAAAAAATAATTAAGAATATAAGTTATTATTTAAAACAGATTAATCTCCTTGCTTAACACGAGAAACTGTCATTTCAAATATCAAATGTCAGCTTTTATTTAAAATAAATGGTGATTTTCATGTGATTTTATTTATATGTGTTTTAAAACGGGTATGAAATATGTGTTGCTAAATCTAACGATTGACCAATATAAAATCACGTTCACTTTAGTTCATTTTAAATTATCTGGCTTTCAAAATGTAAACAGATTATTGTTTTAATATCCTCAAAATAGTTTATGCTTATAAAAGTTAATTTAATCATCACTTAACACAATTAACTGTCTGAATTTGGTAATGGTTATTGTAGTATTTGAATAAACGCAGTTCTAGTGTTATTAAATTTTGTTATATTCCTGTCTCAATTCAGTTTGATAGTTCTAGTGGATAGCTAGCAGCTTAAGGTTCCGATTTTGCCAAGTCTTTTTCACGCCAAATGTAATCGCCAAAACCGCATTACTTTGTAACCACAGCGGCCATTTTGTGTGTTTAGGAAGGGGCGAAAACTGCAAGGAAAAAATCGTCAAAACAACAAAACCCTAAAGTGCAGAACTCCTGTTCTTGATATTCTGACCAATTGCTTCCAAAATTTGGGTTATTGAACATAAGTATACTCCAATGTATATTAGTCCAGCAAAGTATATTCACACATGATAAATTGAAATTCGTGAAAGGATTTCCGTTTTTTAATTTTCTTTATTCTTCTCTTTTTACTTTTTTTCCTTGCGTCAAGTATCAACATTTAAATTTAAATTGCAATTTCAAAATTTATCTTGTTTTTTAACTTACTTTATCAAAATTTACAAAATTGTAAATGTACATGAATTGGTCGATTGCTTTAATTGCTTTTGCTTTTATCACTGTATCAAAATGACATTTGCATGCAAAGAAAGAAATAATCTCTCTTTCAATAATATGTAACAACTGTTCAAGCCCTCCCAATTAGTGATCTAAATTCTATTTCATTGAAAAATGTTTAAATTTAATTATAGAAAAATCATTTAATTATTTTTTGTTATATTCATTGACTTTGATATATGCAATTTCTTAGCATCAATTAAAAAATCTAAAAAAAAAAAAATCTCTTTTTGTTATTTATTTATTCTATAAATATTTTTTATTTCAAACTGAGTAGATATATCGGATACATATGTATAAAAGAACACAATACATGAACAGAAAATCCAAAGGAAAACTAACCAGGAGTGAAATAGAAACAACCATTTTGTATGAAAAAAAAAACTACTATTGATATTTATTACACGCAAATTGTATAAAAAAAACATCATAGCATTCGCAATGCAAAAATCCTGCAAAATCCTTGCATTCAGAAGTTTAGAAAAAGGGAAGAAATTGTTCAAAATGTGAAATATTTTATAAATAGTTAGCACTCGTGAAACAAGCTAGCACTGCCGATTGTTTCCAATTCTATACCTTGAAGGATCTATACCAAAAGTTATTCTGTCTAAACCATATTATCGGAATACATTGCTAGATGAGTCTTTGATCTTCGATCCAATCACCTAGGTTGCAAAAATAACGTGGTTCATAATATCTTTGGGTGCATATTATTGATAAAGCTATTTCTTGAATATTGTACTTTTTTTTATTTGGATTTAATAATTTCTTTTGGGTTTTAAAAATTGCATAAACAACATTTTTAACACATTGTTATGTATATTTAATATAATTTTATATACTTTTTTGGTTTTGCCGTTTAACGTTCGATTTTATATGTTTTTAAATGATTTTCTATTTCGTTGATGAATAGGTGCAATTCGGATTTTGAATAATTTGTCCTTCACCATTTCCGGCAGTTTCGATTTTCAGAACCACAACTCTCTTCCCCTGGTGACAATACAAAGCAAAGTAAAATTAGATGTAGTGTGTGCGAGTAGCGATGTGGTGTGTGCGAGTGGCGATGCGGTGTGCGCAGTTCAATTATCAAATTCTTTTGGATATATTGATGCCTTAATTTTGTTTTCTGCCAGAAATGATCATATGGGTGGTAAGCCTGTTGTTTAATAGATAAATAATGGAGTTGTCATTTCTTTCTTGCTGATATTTAAGAATGACAAGGAAAATTAAAATCTTGGGAAATAGGAATCGCCACGAAAAGCGTGAATGTTTGGGTATTTTATGAATGTCATCTCAAAATAATAAAAAAAATATGTGGCTGAAAAGAATTTGAAATTAATTATCCAAAAATAAATCATTTTAAATTGTTAATCAAAAACAACGAGTTTGTTTTCTATAGAAAACAATAAAATTTTCTGAAATTAATATCATACAAGAAAGAAATGATAACTTATTCAAAAAAAGTAAGAAAATATATTTCGAAATTACATTTTAGAAGACTGTCAAGAGTTAAAATTTTAAATTACGAAGTCTATGAAAATTACAAACTAAAAACTCTATCTAGTTTCCAAAATTCTAGTTTCATATAAATATTATGCTATATTTTTAACAAATATTACAGCTTTAATATTATATTTCACTACTTCAATCATTTTTGAACAAATAAAGTTCTTTAAAATACTTATAGATACAGCCAGTACTGCTATTGTAAGTTAATCCATGATGATTTGTATTTAGAGAGGAGATAAGCATGCCTTTAATATTTTATTTTCAAAAAGAATAAAGTTGAATAGTTTTTATAGTATTAATTATTATTTTTGTTTTTAAATCATGCAAAACAATTATTGATGACAGAAATAATTAAACAAAAAATTCTAGCAACATATTTCAAAATGATCACTTAATAATCCTTAAAAGTTGTAAGAATTCTAAATAAATTAAAGAAATAATTTTTAAATTTATTAGTTTCTGGTGTTTAGGGCTTTAAATTTAATTTAATAACTATAAAAATCATTGTAAATTAACCTAAAGAACATCGATTACTTGGCTTCGTTCCAAGAAGTATTCTTTTAATTATATTGCTTAAGAGAGTGGGATTATTCTATTTCCAGTCCTTGACAACACAAAAATTTTAAAGACACAACTACTATATTTTTAAATAATTAGCAAATTTTCAATGTTCATTCGAAATTATGCATTAATATGAGATTAATTAAAAGATTACAATTTTTACTTTTTGGCCGACATCTTGAAATTTTGACTTAAGCATTTGAATTAATACAATTCTTCAATTTTTTGCTAAAAACTTGACTTTGATTAGAAAAAATAATAAGCCTTCATTTAAATTAAGTTATGCATAATTATGTTAACATTTTTTCCAGGTGCATTCAGTTTTAGTTTTTTGGTTTAGTGAATAACTTATAGTTTAAGTGAATAATAATGAATATAGTAGTTAGTGTAGTTTAGTGAATAAGTTTTTAAATTTTTAAGAATAAATCGTTGGTTCCTTATTTACTTCTCTTCGAAGTCATTCAAGTAGTTTGAAGTTTGTTCTAATCCTTGAGAAAAAAGGTGTTAAAAATCATTCAAGGTGTTAAAAATCACTTTTATAGATGATTTTTGGTGTAAGTAAAATTCAATTAAAGTGTAAATTATAACATCTTATTTAATTATAACATGAAAAATATTTTTAAAACTTTTCTAGAAAATTGATTTTAGCTAAGTTGAAATATCCTTAAAAATTTGGAAGAAAAACAACTTTCTTAAAGTTTGATTTTTTTATAAATACTGAGTATATATTTTTATATTGCAATAGTATTTATTGTTATATTTCAATAGTTTTAGATATTCCATAAGAATATCTAATGAAACTTATATGTAAAATATAAAACAATTTTGTAAGGCTTTAAAAATGTTTATATATGAAAAAGCAAAAATCAAACAAATTTATTATTTTAAAGCAATGTTTAAAACAAAACTGGAGGAATGATTAATTTCGAGTTTAAAAAGGGTAAATATTTGAAGAAAGGTTTTCAATTTTAAAAGTTTGAATATAAGGAAATTTTAAAGATTTGAAAATCTCGTAGATAAAGTGTGTTAACTGATAGTTTAGAAATATTAATTCCAGACTTTAATAGCAACTATAAGCCATTTTAACAATGCATCTGATATAATATAGTTTTCTAGTATTTTAGATATGCTGTGAAATCGAAAGTAGTTTGCTCATAAATAGTAAAGAACTCCAGAAAAAGAAATAATTAATGTTTTGAAGAAAACAGCATTATCAGCAAAAATATATTATGACTTAATATTTAATTTCTTTTAGCTACAATAATACAATTATGCATCATCATAATTGTAAAGTGTTATCATTTTCTGTACTAGAACAATAAAGCTAAAAGTTAATAAAATTGACATTTTTATACCAATAGTTAACAAAATTAATTTTCTGATCTGACAAAATTCTAATAATTACATAAATTATGAAATGTAAAATTATTTTATTAAAAAATGTAACCGAAATTTTACTACTAAAAATTTTGGTTATACAGTGCTGAAATAAACAGATGTAGAAAATGTGAGATTAAAATAGAATTTAAACTCACATAATAACTAACTCACATGCTTCATTATGAAGAAATTCTTTGCATATAAAAAATATTTAAATGAATATAAAACATATACAAAATATTTAAATTATTTTATGTTATCAAACCGTTTCTTAATAATTAAAAACATGAAAAAAAATTAATGATTAGTTTTATTAATGATTAAAAACATGGAAAAAAATATTCATATGAAACAATAAATTGTTAATGGAGAGAATTTAAAACATACATAAAAAATATCTGAAGAAAATAAATGTTAAATTTGTTCACGGCGACTATGTAAAATAAAAGTCCTTATAATTGAAATATATTTTAAAACAATAATGTTAAAATTTAATTTTTTTCTGAAAATCCGTTATGACTGTACACTTAATTTGCTATTGTATTCAATTTCCTATTGAACATTTAAACTCCTATATAGCTCCCATCATAATTTAAAAGTGTAGCTATTTTCTTACAGATAAAAATGCTAAAATGTTACAAAATTGACATTTTTTATACAAATATTTAAAAAAATAACATTTTTTAACCAAACATCTGAAAAATTTATTAATTACATAAATTATAATGTATAAAATAATATTTTTTAAAAAAATACCCGACGTTATACTGAAAACATATATACAAAATGAGAGAATAAAATAAACCTTCATATTTCATATTTATTTTTCCCTGATATTTTGGTATATAATGGAGTTATCTGCTGTCTAAATGAAGTTTAATTTTTAAATAAAAGAAACATAAAAAAAAAAAAAACATGAATCCCATATTTTGTAATATTGCAAACACTTATAACTAGAAAATTACAGCTACAATTTCGGATACTACACATCATTATATGATATTTAGAAAAAATCTTGAAATTTTTAACTTATCAATTACATTTTAATCAGTAGAAATTTAGTAGAAAAAAATTTTATTGGAAGATTTATTTTCAAATAAATGGAAGTATTCTTAAATCACACTGTAGTAAAATATATTGAAAATAATATGAAAATAGAGGACACAGAAAATAAGGGTACAAAAATGAATCTAATTTCAAAGTAAATGTTTTACAGAGGATCAATTACTTTTCATTTTACAGGTTAACAATCTTAAGTATTTAAAGCCAATTTAGTAAGAATAATTTATTCAGTAATTAAAACAATATATTACAGAAAAGTGGAATTAAAGAGGAATTTATTTAATTGGTAATTATAAAAAGATTACATAGAATTTTATCGAATTGCAAAAAATGATTGTATTAATTCTTACGAAGTAACGCATGTACAATATTCATTTAAGGTAAAATTAGAAAAATCAATAAATAATCCTGAAAATATTAGAAGGATTGTAATATAAGAATATTAAATCTCGCAGTTAAAATGCGTTAACATATAGCCTGGAAATATAATATTTATGCATATTGGATGTCTACGAAAATATATTCTTAAGAAAATTCATGTGTTTTGTATTTATGATTGCCACTCTGGAAAATTTAAGCATATATATATATATATTTATATTTATGAAATTTTTTTTATCCCGGGCGGTTGGATATTTGACGTGTCATTATGGGTATCAATATGTATATATAAATATTTTTATATTAAGGTAAAGTTGCTTGTAATTATATAATTCATGAAATTATTGTAGCAGAATGTAAAAATACATATTTATAATGTAACCATACTTCTTCCCACATATTGGCAAGTGTGCCCG
>BPLR01007688.1:0-31381 GCA_021605095.1 Caerostris extrusa
TAAAATGCAGTTTTCACTTTGTAACTTTTCTTTTCGACATTTATTGGACATATTTCTACACAATCTACTTTTAGTTTATAATTTGTGTTGCCAATTTCTGTTTTGCTTTAATCCTTAATATTTTTATCTTTACGAACCACGCACTATATCACGAACTAAAGCATGTTGTGGTAGAAAAATCCTGAAATTTTTTCATTGTTTATATTATTGAATTTCGGGTGATTTATGGTATAAGTTGGTTGTTCGAAATTATTGGATTGTTTTTGAAAATTATTAAATACAACGACATTATTTTTTCTAAACATAATTAACATAGATTATCATGTTTAAAATGCTATCAAATTCATAGTTTACTTGAAATATCATGATGATTTTTGATGTTTCTTTTGTGATTTTTTTACCGTGAATACACGATGTTCGAATAAGGCTCGTGATCTTTGAATAACGTTATATTGAGCCAAAATATGTACTGCCTTTCAAGAGATCGAACAATATGAACGGAACTCTAATTTTAAAAGGGGACTTAGAATATTCTTGCTCTTATCTACTGGGATAAATTCGTAGTTTTGAATGTTTGGATTTTTTTCGAATTCTCGATTTTTAACCACTGCATTGCTGATGTTTTCATCTTTTATGTTGTCCCCACCTGAGATGTGCTCGACGGTGCCAGTGAGTCATTAATCTTCGAGATCCATCATCGTCAAAAATATTGTAGTGAGCACTGTCCTACTGATGTATCTGGTGGTCTCGAAGATGCAACTAAATCTCATAATTGTGAATTTGACTTGTTAATTTTTTAGCAAGTGTATTTGATTTTGTATGAGTTTATTTCTGTTATTGCGTGATAGTTTAATCTCATTCCTGATAGGGTAACTTATTGATGGATAGTTTATTCCGTACGATTAATGTCGCTGTATATAAATCGTTGAGGTGATTTTTTCATCTGCATCTTTGAAGACGATGGTTTAAAAATGGAAATCATGTTTTGGACAGAAATCACAAGCATTCTGATTCTTGACATTTACTTTTTCATTTTGAAAACTTATGACTTGCTCATTTTCTACATAATTATGCAGTAAATTAAAATATAAATAAAAAAAAAATTAAATTATTTCTCGTATTCAAAAAAGTAAAATAAATAAATAAAAATCTATCAATAAATAAAATAAAAAGAAAACACTCACTAAAATCCTGAAAATCTTGAAAAATAGTTCTGAATAAGAGTTAAAAAACCGAACATAGGTAAAAATTATACACGTATACACTTGTACACTTTTGGGCACTTTTATGTGTTCAGAACCAATTCAATTATTTTTTCTGCAGCAATTACGGAACCGAACAGGGCTTACTGGCTACTTAAAGAAGAAGAAAAACAAAATATATTTCAAGGAAATGGCAGATGCTTTGTTGATGAGAGAAAGAATGATAAATATGACATTATCTTTCTTAAGTGAAATTGCTGAAACTCAAATGGAGCTTTTTAATTATAAAATTCTCAAGGAAATGTTCTCCGCTCATCCTATTATTATAATTACTATAGTACACATGAATTAGATCAAATGATATGTACGTATTGATAAAAGATATTATCACGGAATACTTCTTTTAAATATTCTCGTAACTTGCGAAAGTGTTGCTTTCTAAGCAAGTTTGGCGAGTATAGATGCTTGTTAGTGGTTCCTGAACTGATTTTTAATTTGCAGATCCGGTATAATTAGTACAACGTAATTAAAAAATGGCAATAGAGCGAAAAACCGAACCTAATCAAATTGCCTTCAAATTTTTTTTTTTTTTTTTCAAATATCGATGATTTTCATGTTCGTCCGATATGCACCAGAGAGCGCTGTCGATGGGTGTTGAAGGGAATTCTGCCACAACCTCTCAACATATCATAGAGATAAATTATTGAGAAAACTCTAAGCAAAACAAGCCACTAAACAAAAATAAGTCGATTCAGATGTGATATACAACGTGTCGCGTACGAATCTGTGAGACATTTTAAATCCATTGATGGCAACATACGCAGACATCATGAGGACTCTTGTTACACCAGCTGGACAACAAATCAGGTCGTACGCGGTGTGGAGTGGTTCCTTTATTAACCATATCTAAATTTTTTAATGGCGAAACCACAAACAAGATCAATTACTTTACAAATGAGGATGCATAAATACTAACTAAATAAAATGCATAATTACGCTTTTATCTATAAATCAAAAAGTTGTGCTATTTTAACTTTGTAATTGCTCATTTATTTTCATCAGAGAACTTGTTACTAAAAATAAATTTGTCAAGATTCTGATCATTTACAGAAGAGTTTAAGTTTATGTTTAAGTTTTTAATCCGCCTTAAGTATCTGTTAAAAAGAATATATCTTGCAAAATTTATTAAACATGTACATAAAAGTAAAAAATGTAATGAAGTTCGTGATTAAGTGCCCAAAAAAGTTTAAAAGTCTCTTGAAGACTGGTTCATGAAATTCTGATAAAGGAAAATGTGGTTTTCATCAAACATCTTACTGCCCATTGAAAATAAGATTAATTTCGTCTAATTTTAATTGAAAAGTGCATCTTTATAGCGAATGGATTATTAAAGGTTTCGAGTAATAATTATAAAAATTCTATACAATTAAGGATGCTTATTTATAAATAAAGTTTTAAAGCTGTTAGTTATTTTAAATACGATAATAAGATTATCAGCTTGTTTTAGAAATATAAAATAATTTAGATGGTAATATTTCCGGAGAAAGATACTAAAAACCACTAAAATCTCTCATACGTTGCTGTTATGGAAACTATTAAAATGATAATACCAAAATTATGTGTAATTCAGAACGAAGAAAATAAATAAGGCTATCAAATGAATCAATATCACTAAAACTATCACTGTTATTTCAATTTGCAGTTTCCGAACTTCTTAGATTCGTTTCACATCTTCTTCATCAATGATGCGGCAGCCCACGATGGACTAAGGCCTTCTGTCTACTGGCATATTCCAAAATATAATATGTTGTTTTCTATTTTTTTACGGGGTAGGACTGTCAGCCCTTTTCCCAACTGTCATATAAGACTCAGACCTACGATTTAGCGCGTGAATTCCGAACCATTACAATCATCCATGGCACCATCGGGAATCGAGTGGAAGCCATAGATCTAGTCACTCTGCAATCAGGCCCCTATTTTACATCTATACAAAATATTTTAATGTTTTTATACATTAATTTATGTACTTTTATGGTTTAAACTACAAGAATGGAGTGTCAGCGAAAGTTGGAATGTAGCTATTTTAGGCTATATTTCAACCTATAAGAGTTTTCGTTGACATTGGCTGTTTCCAATGTTTCATATCTAATATATGTGCAAACCAATTATGTTTAGTCTAAAAATTCTAGTCAAAAAAGTCGAAGAAACACTTGAAAAGAAGTAATACCATCAGATGAAACCGTTCACAGAAATGTTCTAATCAGGCCAGGGTACAGTTTTAAGACAGAAGGCCATGACAGAACGTGAGACAGAGTGGCCGACACAAAGGTTTTCACAACATCTCATTCATCACTACCAATGATTCAACCAACAATCGGGAGTCTACTGACAGCAGGGACAATTGATTGATTGTCAGTGATGAGTGAGCTTTTAAAGTGTCAGTTCAGAAATGAGTTTCAATGACCAGATAAGATGTTTGTCCATGCACGGGAGAAGTTTATGAAACTTTCTTGACCATAGCCTGCCACAGAGTCCAACAAAGAGGAGTTATTATGTAGAGTGACATTTCAATTTATACGCTGTCCTATGTGGTTCTTATTTACGGCATGCTTACAGTATGATGGTATTTTAATGATATCCAGTGCCCTGTCTAACATTAACAAGATTAGTGCAAGACAACATCAATAATAATTTGTGCTAATTATTTTCATGTTTGTCAAATATTTCCCTGTAAAGCTAGAATAACAGAACTCTTCTTAACAGAGCACGTTAGAAGTCTGAGGAACGGGAACATCCAATCATCACTTGTTGATTTAAGAACTTGAAATTTGGCTGTAATTGAATAGAATTCCACTGAGTTTAAACCACCATTTCTACGAATTCCACCATAGATAAACTCAGTCCTTATTGATTGGTTAATTGTATGTTACGAAATTCCTTTAATAAAACACTCAATTAATTTGAAATTTCATTTTTAACACTCAATTAATTTAAAATGTATCAGATTTCATGCTATTCAGATAATTCCTTTGTAGTACATCGATTTTTAGTCTTTAACGGATTTAAAAATAAATCTTAAAATTGCTTGCAATTTGACAGCATCATCATTTTGCTGAATTGAAATTTTTCTTATAATATACCGCAAAAGAATAATAATTTTAAAAATCATAGATTTGTTCAACTATATGTATACAAATAAAATAATTGATTTTATTCAAAATATTAAGTCATTAACTATTTATTTCCTATGTCAAATAAATCGTAATTAAATTAAATTTTATTCTTTAATTTTTAAGGAACGTCACTAAAATGTTCTATACATTTTTCCCTTAAAAATTTCTTTGGCATTTTGAATATTTAATTAATTTTATTTTTGAACCTTTTTGAACATTTAATTAATTAATTTTGAATTTACCAAATTTCTCATCCCATTCAGATAATCCTTCGTAATGCATCGATTTTTAGTTTTTAAGGAATTTAAAAATAAAGCTTAAAATTACTTACAATTCAGCAGCGTCACCATTTTAATGAATATAAATTATTTTTTATAATATACCGTAGAAGAATAATAATTTTAAAAATCCATATTTGTTCAACTATATGTATACAAATAAAATAATTGAATTTATTTAAAATATTAAGTCACTAACTATTTATTTCCTATTTCAAATAAACCGTAATTAAATTTAATTAATTTTTAAGGAACATCTCTAAAACTTTCTTTCGTTTTTTTCCCTTAAAAAATCCCTTTGGGGAATAATAATTGCTTTTCTTCTGGTTCCAACAGAAAGCTTTTAAAAGTGAAACTTCTGCGCCTGCGTGAAGAAGCAATAGGTTAGCTGGAAGGAAAAAAGGTCGAAATAGGAACGTCAGAGCACTTTTTTAGCGTTCAAGATTTTCACCTAAAAGTGAAATAGCATTATAAGGCTTTATCAACTATATTTCGAATCGTGTTACTGATTTCTCAAAGCTTTTACTCTGGAATCCTTTTTTTTTATATCTACGTCCGGACTACTTTTATTTCGACCAATCTGGCTAAAAAATATAGACGGTTTTTACATTCTTTCCTTATCTATACAGCCTAGTCAACAAATTCTATGGTATAGAGGAATGTGTTACACACTCTTATTCGATTTTAGAAAAAAAAAATATATTAAAGTTTTCGATATTTTATTCAATATTTAAATATTAAATAAAGATATTTTTGTAAAATATAAGAGATTTCTCCAAAGTTTTACTTGTAAAAAATTTATTACCTATGGGAAATTTATGAACTTCATTGTGTATAGGATATTAATTAATTGATTAATTGCTGTAATTAAACGATTTGTAATATCCAATATAAAATATCAAATGATTTAATTTTTTTTTTTTTGTGAAAAATATTTCTCTATGTATTTAAATAATATAAAATTAAACTATGTATTGAATGATAAACTTTCACAACATAATGTAATAGGGATTTTTTTTAAATAATTTTAGGAATTAATAGGGATTTTTTAATGATTTTTAGTTAGAATATGCTTTTCAGAATAAGTACACTTTTTTTACTTATATATACTTTTATACACTTTTTACTTACTTATATATACTTTTATACACTTTTTATTTATTTCTGTATACTTTTTTAAATAACTTTACATTTAAGAATTATACTTCTTATAATTTATTTTCTTTAATTAATTTGAGAAAAGAGGCAAAATTCTTTTTATAAATCTGTATTGAAAAATTAAAAATTAAATTAAATATTATTCTCTACATCAAATTAAAATCTTTTTAATTAAAAAATACATACTGAATTTTATTATTGCATCGATTTTAAAGTGAAATAAATTCATTATCAAATTAATTTGAGATAGAATTTTCTTTAAATATTAAAAATTAGAATTAAATAATTACTTTTGCGATATCATCATTACACGAGTAAAGTCCTAAAGTTTTCCTTCAAAAACATTTTTCAACTTTTGCAGGGGAATTCAAAATTTAAAAATGAGTTCAAAATAGAGATGATTATAGATAAATTTAATTAAAAATGTTTACAAGGATCATTTATGCAAACATGCTTTCATAAATGAAGCTTATCTATAAAACAAATCGGAAGCTTTACTTAGAAATTTATAAATTTAGGAAACTAATCCAATAATAATGAAAAAAAAAAAGTATAAATTTCTGTGCTCAGATATTTTAAAAGAAAAATTATTAAGAGTATAAAGTAGATAAACAAAGAATAAATTATTTCGTTCTGTGGGAAATATTAAATCTGCCTAAAAATGTGCATTAATTTAGTTTAATTAAAATTTGAAAGTCTTTCAGTGATTATATTAAAACAAATATTCTTTAAATGTAATTAGAAAATTTTTAATTACATCTGAATGCAAAGAGATATGATCATTCGTAAATTAAATGAGAAATTGTGTTGTTTGAAAAAATTGGATATGTCATACATTCATTTTTTTTTTTTACGTCTTTTAAACAGTAAAATTCAATTTAATTTACGTCATTTTGGATACGAGTTAGCAAATATGTTTATTTTCCCCCATTTTTTTTTTATTTTTCACGAATTATTAATAAAAATAATACTTATCCTTTGCCTTAATATCTGTATTAAATACCGGATAATGTATTAATCGGAAATGATTTGTCAAATTTAAAAGTAATTAGAATTATTTAGTACGTTCTATAAATAATGAATTATCTATGCACAATAAATACATTTTTATTAATATTAAAATGTTCTGTTTCTTATCTTCTTTCTGTTCAAATTGTCGTCAATTTGTAGTTTTTAGTTCATTCAATGATAGCAAGATTCATATGCATGTATTAAATTATGTGCATCATTTATACATGTGCACCATGTTTCATATTTATGCATCAAATTTCTATGCATGATTCATGGGTTCGGATCATTTTGAATTGATTCATAGATTTCTAATCATATTTTTATCATAAGTCCAATTTTTTGACAAATTCTTATCCTAATTCACTATTCAAACTCAATATGATTCACATGTTCGTATCAAATCAATATGATTCACATGTTCGTATCAAATTCTCAATATGATTCACATGTTGTTTGTGTAAAATTCTTAATATGATTTACATGTTTGTGTCAAATTCTCAAAATGATTCACGTTTGTGTCAAATTCTTATAATTCACAGGTTTGTAACAAATTCTCAAAATGGTTCACATGTTTTTGTGAAATTCTTAATATGATTCAAAATTATACAGGAATTTAATAAATATTTTACTTTTACCGATAAAAATAAAAGGGTTTTTTTTATTTATCTGAGAATGAAAAACGATTTAAAATACAATTTTAAACTTTCTTCAATGTAATCATAAATTATTTGCGATTATTTGAAGATGTGGGAAGATATGGAATTTTAAATAAAATATTTCTGGACATAAAATAATGTGTCGTACTACTGATTTATGTAATTTATTTCAATACAAAAATTATATTGCAATATTAAGAATAAAATGTACAGAATTGTAAAAAATTATAAAAACAACAATATTAAAACTAATTTATCAAAAAGTGATTCGATTTATAAAATTTAAATAGAAAGAAAAATATCGTTTTATTCAATTATTAAAATAATTTTTTATTATTAAAACAATGTCGTTGAAATCAACAATTAAACTACGTATATTACAATGTTTTTTTTTTTCAATTTCTTCTATTAGCTCACACTCTCCCTATATATATCTTGTTCAAATTTTCAATCGTTCATAAAATACTTTTTATTCCTCAACTCAAGTTCAGATACTTTTTTGAACTTGCAGTGGATGACACTTGATGTTAATACAGTTTTTTCAAATATTAATTCAGCAATTAAATTTAATTAATTAATTTTTTTTTTGAGATTTAAGTTGCCTATATCTACCAATAGATGGCGCCAGATAAACTTAAAAAAATGAATGAAAATTATTTATAAAGGATTTTCTGCATTATAGTAAAAAAAAAAACGCAGGAATTGACTTTAAATTTTTTTTTATATTACTTGTTTTAGCTGTAATTGAAAATTGTTATTTTAATTTAAATATGTTTTTAATTACAGATTTGAAATTCAGCTCCATCAACATCAACAGAAATGGAAAACGGAGTGAGCTTTGAATTCTCTTCAGCATCCTGGCTCTCATGATGTGCTGTGTTATAATTTCAGAAGCTCAGATGCCGAGGTAGGTTCATTTATTTTATTACATAATGATAAGATCTTCTATCTTTCCATGAATTATAATTTTAATATTGTCAGTACCAAAAAATATTTTAAAATTTATCAATTAAAAAATTTTTGTAATTACATAAATTATTTTTTTTCTTGTAAACTAAATTTATTGAAATATATGAAATCGATTAATTTTTTCTCAATCTCGCCAAAGATAAAACATGTTATGTTTTCGATACAAGTACTGTATCGGTCTATATTAAAAAAAAAGAATTATGAATACAATTAACATATAATTATTCCAATAATTATAAATGCAATAAATTACTAGATTTGCATGCAATTTAGCCCTTCATCCTCGGTTAAACAAGGCTATTCATCTCTAAGATTTATTAAGATTTTAATTTACGAAATGAGAAGTTCTTATCATAATTATATACCATAAAAACATTACTAATTATCTTAGCCTAATTACATAGAGCTTTCCTCGATTTCTTAAGTATAAAAAATATCTAACGCTTGCACGACATATAATAATTTTTTATTATTAATAAAAAAAAACTATCTAACGCTTGAACAGAATAACTTTTTTAAGAAGTATTTTTTTGATGACTTTTTAATGATATATTAATTTTCTTAATTACTTTTAGTATTATATAATAATGATAACTGTAAGTATTTCATGAACTGAAGTATTACTATTGTCAAATTAAAAACAATTATAATTATAAAAATTACATGAATTATTTTGCAATATTGAATTACTTATGAAAATATGATTAATAATACAATTATTAACGATAAAAATAAAATATAAAATTAGAAGTGTGATTTGTAAGATAAATATTTTAAAATTATT
Source organism: Caerostris extrusa (assembly GCA_021605095.1). Classification (NCBI taxonomy): domain Eukaryota; kingdom Metazoa; phylum Arthropoda; class Arachnida; order Araneae; family Araneidae; genus Caerostris; species Caerostris extrusa. Next base: position 9,232 of record BPLR01007688.1, read on the forward strand.
ATTATCTGGTTCAAATCTTATTAATTTGTCTTCAGAAATAACTCCTGGCTATTTTGAAAATCCCACGAATAATTTAAATATAAAAATATTTTTTATAGATGTTAGCTATTGAAATTAGCTAATTCTAATAATAGATAACACGATTTCTTATAAGATTGTGAATTTTTTTTCAGGAGATTTAAATTTAACAGACGCTATTTTAAAGCGTAAAGGCATACATTTTATACTTAATTATATACATTATATTATTATTATATTTGTGCCTTTAATTAAAATTAAGTTCTTTCAGATCTTTATTAATTAGAAAATTAAATTTTCGTAATAGGCACATATAACAGAAAATCTATTCAACTTAATTGTAATTTTTATTATAAATGTAAAATGTAAAAAGTAATATTTTATTTGTTAAAATGATGAATAAAATAAAAATGACTATTATAAAACATTTTCACTAATTCTTAAAACGTTTTTACTGTAGTGAATCATAAGATTTTCAACATAGCTTAACATTATTTTTCATCTTCACTTTCCGTAAATAAAATTTATTATGCATTTTATTTATGCACGCTATGATTCATCATAGCCTGCATAAATAAAAATGCACCTGCCAGAAATCAACTAGGATATCAGATTTAACTTATCATACCTAATATGATGGATTAAACTCACCAAATAGTAGTTGAAGCATGGAAAAGTTTCATATAATGCTCCGTGTTTCTTCAGAACTTGAAATTACTCTACTTCTATTGGTGTATGTGTGTGTTTAGATTTGGCCACGAGTCATTAACGCTTAAAATTTCAGAATCACCTTCTTAGAAATAAAAGACTTTTCAAATATCGCTACCGATATTGCACCCTTTTCAGCTTTAAGTGCTTGGAAACTTAAGGGTTTTATAAAGTCATAAAACTATTCGTGTTATATGACAAAATACTGATATTTTTTTTACACATCTTTATTTAAAAATAGTGTCTAATGTTTTATTTAGGTATGAAAATGTTATGATTTAAAATATAATAATAAAAAAAATTATTATATTTTAAAACCATTAAAATAAATTTATTTAGATATGTAAGCATTTTTCAATTGATATAAAATCACATTTAATTTAAAAAAAAAACGTTTCTTTTTAGTGCAGAGTGCTAAGCAATTATACAGTTTATTTTTAAGAAATGAAATAGTTATTTTACACTTTTAAAAATATTTAAAGATTTCAAGTATGTATGCAATATAATTAAAAAATAATTTAAAAAAATAATAAAAATATAAATTGTATATTTATATATAACATATATTATATAATTAAGAAATATAAATCATTTTGTATAAGATGCTAATAAGACGTTTTTTTGTTAAGATAAGACTATTTTTTAACAAAATAATCAAAGAAGAATTTAACTAATTTAAAATTGTGCATTTTAATAAAAGAAATATCTGTTATTTACATTAAAATATTTAGCAATTTTTTAGTAAATGATTCTTTTCATTAAAAATGATTTTAATGCTAATGGTAAATCCTTTTTTTCATTATATTTTTCTCATTATTATTTTTATTATAATTTTCTCAATTTTTTCATGATCCTTTTTCATAATTATTTTCATTTTCTTTTCTTTCATAATTTATATAACAGTTATTTATTATTCATAAACATAAAGTTCATTCTGAAAGAAATAATAATTTTAGTTTCAAAGTATTTTTCAGATATGTCTTGAAATTAATTACACATTTTATTGTTTCAAAGATCAATATATATATATATATATATATATATGTTCATTATATTTGCATATTTAAAATTGTGAATTCCTATAGCGGATGTATAACCATAATCCAAAAGTCAAATATATTTCAAAACAAATGATTTTTGGAGAAACTTCACTGTAAAATGTTTTACCAATTTTCGAAAGTGTCTACTCTAAAACATAAACTCTGGGTCTATAAAATATAAATTTTTTTATTAAAACATTTTACTGTATTGAAGCAGAAGCATAAATGAAAACTTTAAACAGGTATCCTGACAAATTCAAGTAACCCTAGCGGAAGACAATTTCTTTCAAGAGCACTTAAAAAGCCTGATTACTCTGTATAGCTTTCAATGAAAACTTTCTGTACCAAAAAATGAAATTAGTATTTCTGTATTTCAAACAGGTTCAATCAACAATATCCTGAAGTTGCCATCAAGTTAGTTTGAAGTATAATTTTAAATTTGCATTTAATAAAAGAAATATCTGCAATTTTTATTAAAATATTTAATAATATTTTGATTAAATGATTCTGTTATTTTTTCTCAAACCCTTTATAATTCCAATAACAGTTATTCATTATTCCTAAAAAGACAGTTCATTCAATTAGATATAATAGTAGTTTTAGAGTATTCTTCAGATATGCTTTAGAATTAATTACACATTTTATTATTTAAACGAGCAATAAATATATAAATATAGGGTTCATTATTTTTGCATGTTTAAAAAAGTGAATTCCTATAGCGGATATATACCACAATCCAAAGTCAAATAAACTTCTAAACAAATTATTTTTTGAGAAACTTCACTGTAAATTTTTTTACCAATTTTCGAAAGTGTCTACTCTAAAACATAAACTCCGTCTATAAAAGTCAGCAAACTAATATAAATTTTTTATTAAAACATTTTACTGTATTGAAGCAGAAGCATAAATGAAAACTTTAAACAGGTATCCCACAAATTCAAGTAACCCTAGCGGAAGACAAGTTCTTCCAAGAGCACTTAAAAAGCTTGATTACTCTGGATAGCTTTCAATGAAAACTTTCTATAATCCAAACCAAAAAAAAGAAGTTCGTAGTTTTCGTACTTCAAAACAGGTTCAATCAACAATCTCCTTTCTTTTTGGAAGAGGGTTGTAGCTTTATAAATAAAAGAAAAGAGAAATAAAAAATAAGGATAATTCGTTATTTTAACACTATAAAACTCGAAATTACCAGTAAAAGATACAACTATAAACGCCAGAAATTTTAGGACAGCATAATAAATTATTGCTAATTTTTATTTTATTTAGACTTATTTTTGTTTATCGTAGACTTTAAAATAGTTTTTAAAGCCTAAAATAGTAATACGCTTGTTTGTAGGGATTTTAAAAAAATAATTTTTTTTTTAGTTTAGAAAATTTGTAATACTGATGTAAATTATATATTTTATACTAATCTTTTGAAAATGTTAAAATTTTGAAAAAAATTATGTTTGAAAAAAAAAAATAGAGACAAAACGAGATTATATTCAATAAACATGAATATTTTGTTTTAGTTAACTAAAAATAAAATTTAATTTTAAATATTATATCAAATTAATTTATATAATGTATAAAATTTTATATAATTATAATTAAAATATTCAAATAATTTTAAAGTCAATGATTAAAATTTCACTTAATTATTATTATGAAAATTAATTATTAAAATTAATCATTAAAATTTCATACATCTGTTGATGAGGGTGACGTAGTTGATATGTTGTAGTCAGGCAAACACATCGTAGAAGAAGCCATTGCTTACAGAGTTGTAGCATTTTTCACACGAGAAGAGAAATATATTTCTGTTCAGGGAAAGGAATGTATATTAAACAAATGCATAGCAACAGCCTATCACTCAAACTTGACAACCGATAAGCAGTGTTATGGGTACTTATATTACATGCAATAAGTATTTTGTACTAACGAGAACAATTTGTCCTCAAATATGATAGCAGATAATCAACGTCATAGATAATAATATCTAATGAAATTAGCAGCCTTCACAGGTTGAAACACTTACAGATGGAATATGGATTACGCCATGAGTTGTTGCATCGTGATTGGTGATTGACCATGGGCTGAGGAAGTGTCGCATCCAGTTAAAAGTGAGGGAATCTAACTCTAATCTCTTGACGAATTTTCTTAAAGGGAGGTTTTTTTGTGAAGGACAGAAGGGACATTTCTGTGATGAGTCAACAAGAAGTGTTGTATTTCTCTTTTTTCTCTGAAGGGACAGAACAGGCCTGAGTTCCCACCTGTTTCCAAAGTGAGTCCCCTGTGATTTCGTGCATCACGCCTTGTAATAATTAAGGTAATAATTAAGGACTTAATAATTAAGGACCGAGTGGATTAGATTCTACGTAGACTCGAGAACTCTGAAAATCTCTGACCCTGGAGTGAACAGCACTTGTGTATCAAAATATCTTTCATTTTAATTTTTTTTGTAAATAGAGTTCTATATATATATATATATATATATATCCTATATATATATATATATATATAGTGCTTGTAAATAACAATTTAAGTGTTCCCATGAACCTTAAAGTGACCCTCTTCTTGAAACCGTTATAAGTTTAGTATAGGGCGAGACGTTACACCGTATTTAATACGAGACTATTGCTATTTAAAACGAGTATTCTCAGGTAAAGCACCTTTACTGAAAATTACCAGCCAAACTTTATTATATGCAATTATTTCTAGCATTTTTTAATATCTTTCCAATAGTTTGCTATATAACTACCAATTTTGTATGAACTTGCTATTGTTGCTTCCAAATGCCTAGTATTTTAACCTATGGTCATTCATCATTGGCACTATGGATGTGTAGTAGATTCAACAATATTCAAAGGATTTATTATTTTTTGCCACCACAATTTGAAACACACCCAACATCTGGTTGTTCGCATTCTTCTTCATGGTCAAAAGAAGGAATTTTACGACCATCAGTTTATTGTACCCATTCTAGGAATGGACATTAACACTTTTGGTTCAATATCTTTTGTCGGATTTCGATTCTGTAGCCTAAACAACATTATCCCCAATGTCTCTCCTCATATACAAGTTAAGAATATAAAATTATTTCCCATAAAATACAATACATTTTGTTTTATTGTGCTTTTTCCCTCAATTGCCAGAGATTCATTCGAAGAAAACTGGGGTTTTCCCAGTTTTATTTCTTTTCCAAAACAACTATTTACTACTTTTCCCAGAAACACTTTTCACTGTTATTCGATGCACGAACTATCTTTATCAAATATTTCTGACATCGAAAAGCACTGAAGATTAAATAAGCAGCAGAAGAAGAGAAATTCCTGAGTCACCCGTTTTAAGTTCTTCCTATCGCTAAATCTTCCCATTGTGCGCCTCAAAATGCACGCTGAAATGCGTGATTCTCTTCCTAAACCAACAATCCACAGATTTCTCACATGTCTCGAAATATAGAATTCTGGTTTTATTGCAGAAGTGAGAGGGATATATATTTCAATATGTGTCTCGGATTCCATTTACTTAACCAGCAAAGAGAATGGAAGTAGATAAATTTCAAATTAAAGACTGATTAATGGAATAAGTTCTTTTAAAACATATGAGTTTTAAAGGATAGAAACCCATAAAACAATTTTTATTTTTATTCGAATAAAATAATGGAAGATTCTAACAGAATCGATATATTTTAATGTGTTATTTAAATTCTTTATTTAACTGGTTAAGGGATTCAGGTTTCTAAAACAATATTAAGTTCAATTTTCTGCATTTATCCGTTAATGTGTTTTTGAAGATATCAAAGCTTAATCACTAAAGGAAAATTTTATGGGTTTGAACCTTTTTTTTAAATTTACTGGAGGCAAATATAAAATGGATGACTAACGTCAATATAATATGATTCCTTTCTCATAATTTTAATCGGTTATTATTTAATGGTTTTTATGAGATTTTAAAAAAATCCTATTTTAAATTGATTATTTCTATTAAAATTTAAAAAATCCTATTTTGAAATTAATTTTTTATTTCCATTGAAATTTTAATTAAAAACCCCTATTTTGAAACTGTTTATTCGTTTCCCTTGAAATTTTAATTTTAGAAATCCCTATTTTGAAATTGATTATTCATTTCTATTTCCATTCATTAATTTTAATTTTAAAATGTCCCTATTTTCAAATTGATTATTCATTTCTATTGAAATGATAATTAAAAAAACCCCTATTTTGAAATTGATTATTCATTTCTATTAAAATTTTAATTTAAATAAAATCCTATTTTGAAATTGATTAATTATTTCCATTAAAATTTAAATTTAAAAAAATCCCTAGTTTGAAGTTGATTATTTATTTCCTTTAAAATTTTAATTTTAAAAATCCCTATTTTGAAATTGATTATTTATTTCCATTAAAATTTAAATTTTAAAAATCCCTTGTTTGAAACTGATTATTCATTTCCTTTGAAATTGTAATTTAAAAAAATCCCTATTTTGAAATTGATTATTTATTTCCATTAAAATTTTAGTTTAAATAAAATCCTAATTTGAAATTGATTATTCTTTCCTTTGAAATTTTAATTTAAAAAAATCCCTATTTTGAAATTGATTATTTTTATTTCCATTAAAATTTAAATTTTTAAAAATCCCTAATTTGAAGTTGATTATTCTTTTCCTTTGAAATTGTAATTTAAAAAAATCCCTATTTTGAAATTGATTATTTATTTCCATTGAAATTTTAATTAAAAAAATCCTTATTTTGAAATTGATAATTCATTTCCACTGAGATTTTTCTAAATTAAAATTTCGGGATATTTTATATCTATGTTTTTAAGATTGTACTTCATATAATAAATGTAAAAATCATACATTTCCAAATCCAAACACTTACATAACTTATCTAAATACTAAACATATTTTTTATTCTGAAAATCAAAACAATAATTTCAAGGCGAAAACAATTTTATATCTATCTAAACATTAATAAAAAAAAAAGAATTTTCTTATTTTAGTTCTCCGCTTTTACAGCAATTTATTTCTATTTAAGTGTTAGACATTTTTGTGTTTAAATCCTAAAAGAAATTTTTTTTAAATTTAAAACTTATTATTTAAATGGAAAATTATACATCCTTTTAAAAATTTATTAAAAATCTTTTAATACACAAATAAATTAAAAGCATTCTCGTCTTTTGAATTTCGCATAAAGATTGATTGATAACGATAAAATACATTAGAAATATCTCTTTATACAGGCAAAAGGAAAAAAAAAAGCTATAAACTATTTCTTTGCTAAAAGTAAATGAGAAACAACATTTTGGTATTTTTGTGCACTGTAATATACAGAATAATCTTAACATACTTATATCATATTTTTATGTTTCTCATAAGTTGACAAAGTTCTATCAATCTCAAAGTTTATGTATTTAGTTCCATATTAGACAAATAGAACTCAAAATTGAAAAGAGAAATGTATATATCACGATTTTCTATTTGTTTGCATAATTTTTATTTCGAAACTATGTATAAAAATTTCATTTAGAAAATACAGATTATAAAAAGCATTACATATTGATTACATTGTTGTATACTGGTAAATTTAGCAAAATCTAAAAAATTGTTTCAAATTCATTTAAAAATGCAGTTTAGTTATTTTAAATTTATAAACTTCTAAGATATTTATATAGAAAATGGAAAAAAAAAAAATTAATGTTTAAAACATTTTTAAGCAATACAACCATATTAATAAAAAAATTTATAATTGAATTTGATAAATGTAACAAAGAAAAAACTTATTTTATTTTATTGATACTGAAATAGTTTTTATTTTAAAAATTATTTCAAATGCAAAAAGTTCTTTTCAGTTTACAAATAATTTTCAGTGTTTTATCAATAAAATTTATATTGTGATCGAAAAAAAGGATTTAAATTATGAAATTTAGCTTATTTTAATGCATTTAATTGTAGGAATTAAAATTGCAGAAATTTATTAAAAAATTAAACCAAAAAAATCCTCAACATTTTTCTAACGAGTGTTATTAGTGCCATTTTTAAAAAAATTCCAAATTTGACTAAATTTGAAAAATTATTATATAATTAATAGTTTTATAATAAAATTATTTGTAAGAATTTGATTAAAAAGTTCTTTTTGTAATCCATTTTTATCCCAAATAAAAGAGAAAATTCTTTTAATTAAATGATACTACCTTTCCTTTTTTGTTAGGGAAATTCGTTTAAAAAAACAGATGAATAAGAAATGAAACCGAATAACAAAGGATTAATTCAAGTTTTCTTTTCAAAAACTTACTAATCCTCTAACTTTTTTCTCATCAATTATTTTTTCAGCGCATATTTTCACACTTAAAAAAATCTCAACGCTTCTTTTTCTACAATTTTAGTGATTATAATAGTACATATGATAAGCCATATTAAGTGAATAACTTCACCCAAATCTAAAAATAAAATCTGAATTTATTCAATCTCGAAAAATTATCTGCGGGTCTATATGCTTATTATACAATACATATAATGATGAAAAAGTATATTTTTTCTTGAAGGTTTTACAAAAATTGTAAATATGTCTAAACAGCATGATATGTTTAGGCATATTAAAATAATAAAAAATTGTAATAAAAATAATTCGTAATTTTTATTTGAATATTTTAAAATTCAGTTAATTTGAATGCATTTAAGATATGATTAAAAGAAAAAATATATTAAATGAATACTGTAAAAATTTATTTTATAAAATATTTCCTTTATATAATGTATATACAGTTTAACATCTGTATTGTAGCATAATATACGTTACGTTATGTGTATATTTTAGCATGCTTTATATAGCGGGATCACTTATAAGCATATACTAAAAATATGCATTCCAAATTTTTTAAAAAATAATTTATATTTAATATAAAATATTTTTATTAAATATAAATTATATTAATAATTAATAATAAATACAATAAAAAACTAATAATTAATACAATTATGTTTAATAATTTTTTTAAATAAAATTCTTTTATATTTTTTATTTTTGTACCTTTTATTATTATTATTATTGCAAATTTTAAATAAAAATTTTATTAAAATAGAAAGATACAGTTTATAATAAAATATGAGATTAAATAATTAAATTTTTTGGGCCTGAATGGCCGAGTGGCTAGCGCTCTGGCGCTCGGTACCATAGGTTTCGGGTTCGACTCCCGGTGGTGACATGGATGTTTGTAGTGGTTCGGAACCCACTTTAAACCGTAGGTTCCGTCCTAATAGGACCGTAGAGCGTTGCCGGGCATTGTTACTCCGCGTCCGTGGCTTATCTTCAAGTTACACGCGCTCCCTGGGTAATGCGAAGTGAGTAACGTCGGTGCAGCGCTTGCCTTAAGGCATCCAAGACCAAGCTGTCTAAAGTGTTTGCCAGCTGCATTAGAAAGGAAAAAAATAATTAAATTTTATTAAAAATCTTTTTATCATTAGAAAATTCTTTTAAAAAAAAATAATACTTTTTTTTAATTAATTGACACTTAAAAAATTAAAATTCTTCAACTATACATATTAATAAAAAAACATAAATATTTATAAATGCAATTTACATTAGATTCATAGAGAAACAACATCACCTTACAAGTTCGATGTTCTTTAAACTGTACAATAAAATATATGTTTATTATAAGTTGTTCATTTATATAATATATAAGCTTGATTGTGTAGAAATATAATATTAATTGCTTAAAAAATAAAAAAAAAAACAAATAAGTTTCTACCATTTCTTGAATAAATATATTTTATAAAAACATAATTTGAGAGATTAATTAAATAATAATTTAAGTAAAATTCTTTATAATAATTTAACTTATCTATGTTTTTAAATTTTTAAAAATAAAACGATTTTCACTAAAACATAATATTTTAAAATGGTTATAATTTTAAAATTCAGAACTAACTAAAATTAAAAATTAAAAAAAAAATTTACTTTTTACTTAATTATGAAAACACAGAATTTGTTTTACATATTTTAAATCTTTGATTAAGAAATAAATACAATAAATCATTTTTTTGTATGGAAAATCTATAATGTTGAATGGCCAAATATGCATTTAAATCCAAGAATGAGCTAACACAAACATTAATTTTTTAAATTCTTCTATTTTCAAAAGATATTACTGAAGCAAAAATAAAAATATAGATGCATCTAAGACCTTTGCTGTAAAAGCGAAGACCAAACCTAATATCATTTATTAGTGCCATTTGAAGAAATAATGCCATCCTTCAAAGATGTTTGCATTATTTTTATCAAAAGCACTGTTTCAAAAACATTTTTTTCGCTCTAATGTATACTTTGAACGAAGAAAATTCTTTGTTGTCTCCCGTTTAAACAGTGGTCATTACGGAACATTCTGCAATTCGTTACTTACAGAGCAAAAATTGTCCTTCAACAGTCTGTTATTTTCTGTAGAAAATAAGGCAATTGTTCACGTTCACCCGACCACTTTTCACCTCATGGACAAGGACATCGTTATTTCCCACTATTATCGATTTTTGGAAAAAAGGAGTTCTATCTTCAAATCTGCTTTTTTTTTTTTTTTTTATCTCATCTGTTATCTAAAAAAGAATACCGTATACTTCCGATTATAAACCGATCCGTAAATAAGCCGAGAGCCCTTTTTTCTTCAAAATATTTACCCAAAGTTCAAAACCTATATATAATCTGAAATTAAAGAACAATTTCTGTAACATTCATTATTGGAGGTACTCTAATATTATTTCTGGTATTCGTTTAGGTACTTTTCCATTAGCGAGGCTTAAATTCACCCAGCACCAGATTTTTTTTAGCAACACCGTAACAGACCAATAATATACACAGTTATATGCAGATTTATAACAGTTTATATGTAATATAAATTTTATACATATAAACTGTTTGAGATATTTTAATAACAGTTACGAAACTGTTAAACAGTTGCTGTTACGAAATAAAGCAACTCATTTTCATAAGATGAATAACTCATCTCATAAATTTTTTCCTAAATATAAAAGACGGGAATTGAAATAAAAATGTGTCATTTAGATTATTTTATCACTTTTTTCGGAAATATACTATGTTTCTTGCTGAATTAGCAAATTCGTATCTGACGTATTTTCTATAATTCAGCTCCAGAAAAAGTTCTGAATATTCTCTGCTTATAAATGGAAATATACGGTATGTGTTTTGCGCAAATACATTTTAGCATTTATGTAAATACTATATTTTAATCATTTTTAAATTTAATTTTCAAAAAAAAAAAAAAGGATTGAAGATTGCATATCTATATACGACTACATGCTACATACTACATACATACACCCATCTTTCCGGCAGATGCGATTGACTTTCTTTGGCGCTGAGCCACCGGATTCCACCCACTGCTTGGACTGCTGTTTTGTTTTTAGCGTGTAGTGGTGGACCCATGTCTCATCCATGGTGACAAATCGCTGCTCAAAATCGGTCGCATCCCTATTGAATTGGTCCAAAGATTGCTGTGAAAATCGTTTTCGCATTTGATTTTCATCGGCATTCAGCAAATGCGGCACCCGTCTTGCACAGAGCTTTCGCATGCATAATTTTTCGTGCAAGATGTTTCGCACCCTTTCTTCAGATATCCCCACAGTCTCAGCTATCTCACTCGCCTATCATCCAACACGATATCATGCACTTTTTCGATGGTTTCCGGTGTGGTTGCGGTTTTGACCATCCTTCACGTGGGTCATCTTCAAAGTATGTACGACCACTTTTAAATTCAGTTGCCTTTTTTTTTTAACGGTTGTCATGGAAGGAGCAGAGTCCACCGTAAATTTTTGTCAACTTCGGAGGAATTTCCTAGGTGTTAATCCATCAAAATGACGAATTTTATGACTACGATTGACCGCACGATATCCAAGTTTATCCATTTTAACGCAAAACATGCAAGACATCTAATGCAAAAATTCGTGTGAACAAACTAATAGAGAGAAACAAGTGGAAACTTGTCCTACAAACTAATGACACGTGCACGCAGGCAGGAAACACAAATTTTTGCTCATTGGAGCGCCATCTCTGTGTCAAGCTAAGAGCAATTCACCTTACGCTCATATATAATATATATAGATATACCTTCGTTCCATATACACACTCCAGCCCCATTAATGTGACCACCACCTACTTCTGACGTCAACGTGAAATAACCAATCACAAAAGGCAAGTGGCAGCACATTGCAGTGGAGTGCATATAAAGAATTCCACTTAATACCACACTCCACTTAAAGCCAGAATATATAAGAGTGTATATTCTGGCTTTTGGCAGGTGGTCAAATTAATGTGACTGGACTGTATATATATATATATATATATATATAAATACAAGGAACAAATGTATACCTATATATCTATATATAAGGAACAAATATATACCATATATATATATATACAAGGGACAAATATATACCTATATATATGTATTGTATACATACAGAGAGAAGTGGGGAATGTAATATAGTAATAGAAAGATGTACTATTCCGATGTTTTGATACCTTTTATGATTAAGTTCTTATTGGCTGTCACATTAAGGAAAAAAAAATTAAAAATCATGAAACATTAATATTAACTTATTTTTATAAATTTATCTCATTAAGACAATATAAGGTTTATTCTTTTTGTTTTTATGTAATGAACCAGCCGTTTTCTTTTTTTCTAACAAGAAAAATATCATGATAGCTAATCTTGAATTTTTTTTTTCCTATTAAGATGAGTTTTGTTTCCAAAGTTTTCAGGATATTATATTTAACAAAAATGTGGTAAATATAAGTACAAAATACCAATATCTGTATAAAAAGAATTCCTATAAATATCTAGAATCATGGTGTCTTTAAAATAGAACAATCAAATGACGTAGGCGAGCAACAATCATAAAAAAAAAAATCATAGGCTTATTTTCAACAGTCATACCAAATTTTATATACTCATATTTCCATACTTTCAGCATCAAAATCTCTAAATTTTCAATATCTATTTAGGTTACTTGTGTCATTATTCAGTCTAAATTTTCATCTTAAATTTTTACGCATATATATTTTAATGGGTCATATAGTTTATGTTCTCCAAGTGATATTCATTTTAACGATTCAATTGTTAATTTTAATTAATAATATAAATAAAAAAATTCAAATCAGAAATTTTCACTAGATTATATTTTCTTATACAAAATACATACACATACAAGGATTCATCTTACATAAGGATTTAATAAATTATATAATGTATAACTAATTTAAAAATAAACTTATCATGTGAAAAGATATGTCAGAAATATAACTCACCCGGGTAAATAAAATTTAGAGAATTTTGCATTGTAAATCTATGCATTCAAATTAAAGTAATAATTGTTTTTAAAAAACTGTACTATTAAATTAACGAAACACATTAAACATTTTATCCAAAGTAAAATTTTATTACTTGTTTCTATAATAAATTTAGAACAAAAAACATGAGTTGCTACTGAATCAACAACTAAGTTTAATAAAAACTATAGTATATTAAAAAAGTTTTTTTTTTATGTATTTACATTTTCAGAAAGCAAACAAACATAGTTTCATTAAAACAAAGATTTATTAAAATTACTTATTAAAACAAACGAACAAATATAAAAAAAGCTCAAAAAATATATGAATAAGATAGTAAATTGTTAACAAAAGTTAATACTTAACTGTGAATAGATAATTAATTTCAATTGTTAAAACTATATTATATTCACTAAGTTGAACACGATAATTTTTTATTGCTACTATTGATGTTTCAAAGTAAATTTTCAAACATGCTCATTAAAAAAGATTTTTAAAATAACAATTATTTTTGCATCAAACTATTAATAAAAGTTTTTGTTAATCTGAAAAATTTTAAGCCTGATGGTCGAGTAACATAGCGCTCTGGTACTCGGTGCCATGGATGTTTGTAGTGGTTCGGAATTGTTTAAACTTCAGGTTCTAATATGACTGTACAGAGTTGAGCGTGGGGCTGATAATCTTACCCTGTAAAAAAGAAAACAAATCTTTATTTCGAAATCTGTCAATAGGCAGACGGCCTTGACCCACCATGGGGCTGTAGCGACATATTGATGGAAAGTGGAATACAAATTTTCTACTTTCACTGTTAAAAAAGGGAATTTTTTAGAATGCCTGAACGTAGTTGGCATTACGTAGTTGGCGTTGAAATTAAATGCCATGGATGTTGTGTAGCGACACCTATTGACGGAAAATGGAATCACATTGAACGACTTCTTCTTTCACTGTTAAAAAGGGAATTTCCCCCTAGAATAAAAACAGAATCTGGTATTACGCAGTTGGCTTTAGAAGAAATGGAATAACACTTGACGTCCGCTCCACTGTCAACCAAAAAGCGTAAACCCTTTTTTTTGTCGTTGACAAATGGAATTGACGGCAATGTTTTGTATTTTCAACGAGTCTGCCATTAATTCTGTTGCTGATTCTGGTTTTCCGAAGGATTATTTTCCATGCTGGAGCTTGGCATTTATCAGGAGAACATTTTCTGGCAAACGAAAATGGTAATGGCAGTATTTGCCAGAAGAATTAAATAAAAGCGATTGCGAGACTTACTTGTGAGAAGAATTGATTATCGATCTCTATTGATTTTGCCGTCTGGAGTTTTAATAACACTCAGGCAAGTTTATTATCCAAAGATGCAATTTGTTGTTGTAACTCAGTTTGGCATCTGATCCTGATGAAACATCATTTTACAAAGACTGAAACTTGTTTTGGTTGCAAAAATACGATCCGCCATTAATGCCAGTTTTTCAATTCCTTCATCACTAACTAGTAAAATATTCCGCACGGAATCAGGCATTTTGTAGAAATAATGTTGGCACTCAGTAATTCCATCAGTAGCCAGGTTTATTTTTTTTGTAAAGTTTTGACTGGGTTTAAGATCAGCCAAGATCAAAATTCAACTACTTAATTTCGCAATTAGAACCGAAATTTGTTGAAAGTTTGTGGGACATTATAAGTGATGATAATAGAACAAAATATACCGCTGCTAAAGAACGTTTGCTGAATACTTTTAAAGAAAGCGAAAAATAAGCGTCTTCAGAGACTACTTACAGGACTTGATTTGGGAGATCTTAAACCCAGTCAACTTTTACAAAAAATGAGAAACCTGGCTACTGCTGATTACTGAGGTGCTAACAACATTATCTCAAAAAAAAAAAAATGCCTAATTCTGTGCGGAATATTTTACTAGTTAGTGATGAAGGAATATTGTGCTAATGAAGAAGAAGAAGAAGATATTTTAACATTCTGAAGGTATTTCATTTGTATATTATTATATTTTTAGTAATCATAAAAATAAATAGATCCAGGGTTTTTATATATGCTGGCGGAAATAAGATCCTGATACCAAATAGGAGTTATGCTGGCTAAAAGAACTTCCAAGCTCCAACTTCGCAGCTAAATTATGGATGCTAGCATCTGACACCTCCTCATATCACTTATGGAGGCTATTAGCTACCACATGCAATGGCAGCATGATGGCCAATTGATTAATGCTTTGGTACCACAAGCTTCATTTTAAAATCCTGGCTGACATAGATGTTTGTTAGTGGTTCGAAATCCACGTTAAATTAGCTTAAAGTGTGCAAAAAATGACCATAGAGCTACAAACCAAACCAAATTAATATGTAGTGACTTATTGGATGCCTTTCTGCACGCTATCTTCTCAGGCTTTAAACTATTGCTAAATTTTAACATTATTACAATTTTTTATTGAAAATATGTAACTATACTATATTTATTATAAAGAAAGTAAAATGTCTAAAATTTATAAAAGATTATGAATATAATTAAAGATTACAATGAAAAATAAGTGATAAGTCATTGAAATGATAAATATTCATTTTTCTCAAATAATTTCACAATAACTTTCTCAAAAAGTATCACATTTTCAAATTTAGCTTACATATTTCAGCACTTTTTCTACGATTTTGAAGAAAAATTATGTTTTAATTATCATCGTAAATTAGATAAGTTTAATTTAGTTACCATCCAAAACATATTCTACAAAAATAGTCTTAAGATGATTAGAATATAACCATCTTTATGTCTGTAAAACCAAAGACCAAAGAGAAGAAGAAACTTGAAAGGAAAAGGTAAAAGTATCCTATTAGTTTGAGGCCCCAGACTTAAAGCTTATAAAATCAGAAAAATGGTTTTTATGTCCCTTCTACTATTGCCATCCTTTGGAAGAACGAAAAAAAAAAAAAAAAAAGAAGAAGCATATAAAATGCACCAAACTTTCCCCGCATACTTTTCTCATCTTGTTTATGGGAGGAGATTCTTTTTTTGAAAGACCACTTTCACATGCAAAAAGTATTTGCCCCTTGAAATTCTTTTTTTTTTTTTTCCTCTTGTCTATCTAAAGGTACAATGGAACAGTTGAGCTGAATGCAATTTTTTTATTTTTTTTTTTGTTTGACAATCTTTTTGCCCTCACCAAACTGTAAAACTTGCAAAGCACAAGTATCTCCATCAAGTATCTGTAACAGGTAATCTTTTTCTCGAGTCATGTTGTGTAAATTGGTTTTACATTGCTCTCTATACAAAGGAGTAGCTACTCAAAGCGGCAGAGAAAGATAATTGGCAATTAAATCTAATTTTTTTAATCTTTCTTTTTTTTTAGTCAAGCAAAGAACAATGACTATAATTTAATTTGCTAAAGCTCTCTCTGCTTCATTCGTTAAACTCTTTTTTGTATGAACTGATCCACTTTTCATTTTTTTTCTATTTTTTTTTTTTTTGCTTTTTCCATCAGTATTCTAAAGTACCATGGATGAAGTTGATCACCGAAGCTAAATATTCAGAAGTATCTATTTTTTTTTATCTTTGTGGAAAATTTCGTGTACATTAAAATTACCTCCATTAACGGTGCCCAACTTCACATAAAATGTTTTGTATTACTTTTGCAAATGGAAAAAAAAATTATTTAGGTTGTAGTTAAAGAGATTATAAAACGGTTGACTAGTTTGGTTGGTGGCTTATATGAATTGCAATTATGTTGGTAAGAATGGTATTTAAATATTCATGAATTATTTTGAATGGTAAAAAATGGGGATGTTTTTATCTGATAAATAAATTATGAATATTTGCATGGGTGATTTTTGGAGCTCTATAAAGAGGCTACTCTTTTGGAAAGAATATTATATTTACATATAAAATGACTTGAGGTACCAAAGATTTTAATACAGTTTACAAATTTATTTTACATCGAATAATTCTCACCTTGCTTTTTATTGGAAAATAAATATCTCCATTGTTTCATATATGTATAGATAGTATTGTGCTGTTTCCATTCGTAAAATATTGATTTATTTGATAAAGACGTTGAGAAAATAATAGTTAATATTAAATTATTTTGCAATATTTTCGTAATAAATCAAATAAAGAATATATAATAATAAGCATAAAGAATCATGAGGATGGATTAAAAATAGGAAATAAATAAAGATATTTTTTGAATTATTTTTATTTGCAGAGTTTTAAAAAATAATCGAAAACTTTTATTATATTTCTGAAAACAAAACTCAGATTATTATGAGGTAGCTTAAAAAAGTTTAATAAAAATAAAATTATATTTTTGAAGAAAAAATTTTTTTTTTTCAAGATAAACATTACTATGAGATATACTAATATTCAATAATAATTATTAAATTCACACTGTCTGAATTGCAATGAAACATAACCAGCACAATTTAAAAATATATTTTTTTAAAGGATAAATAGTTTCTTTCTAATTTTCTGGTTAAGAAACAGACTTGGAAATTAAGTGATTTATTTATAGTAAAGCTAAAATAAAACTAGAGATAATTTATGGAAATGTAATTAATTCATGTACTTTTAAAATGCATTTAGAATGTAATTGACAACAACTATAATATTGAGGGCGAAGTTATTTCAAAATTTGTGGATGTCTAATTTTTTTAATAAAATATCAAAAAAATTCAATTAGGCATCAACGCATACAATAATCACTAATCAATACATCAATAATCTGCACTTTTTAATAAAACTAACATCTATTACAATTTTTAGTGAAGTAAATAATTTTAAATTTTTTTATAAAATCTTGCAAATACAATTTCGAATGTTTTAGTTTTCAAACAAACCTTTTTTATAAATACAACCCCAATAATACGACTTTTATAAAATAATGATTTCGAAACGTCTATACTTTTACTAATTCTGACTAGATATTTATTCTTCAAAAGTAACTACTGATTTTGAGGATACTTGATTCCATTACATTAAGATTACTAATTTTGAGTTTCTTGATGTAATTGATTCAGATAATATTTCAGCAAAATTATCAACAAAAGAAAACATAATATCTGTATTGCTTGTTCTGTAAAGTATATTACCTATAATGCACGAAACTACAATTTTAAAAGGACTTTTAGCAATTATAAAAAAAATAATCAAAAACCACAATTTCATACAATACAGTGACAGCAAGGAAGCTGGTTTGTCCCAGAATAATTTAAAATATTTTATTAACATTGCTAATGGTTAAAATAAAAGGAAATAATTAACATTTTGCATTAGAGTTCTACTCACACGAGCTCTACTCGCTGTTATGTTCACTAAAATCGTTCTTTTAACCTCTCACTGTATCGACAATACGCAATAGATTGTGAAGAACTGTTAGATACAAGCAGATGATTGGATCACAGGTAGATCTTCTGCCATCCCATGATCCCCAGTTGAAATGTCAGATTTTGGCGCTCTGCATAGAGACCCTTACAGAGAAGAAACATTACAGTTGGCACGTTGCCAAGTTAGCATATGCTGATTCTGCAACTTTTTCATGAAGCTTGAACTCAAAAATCATGATATGGCAAACATGCAACTTATCATATATCATAAATAAATATTAAAATAAATATGTATAATACATACAGCTAATTCTCTACTACCAAGATATTGTCAACTACCGTCTTTTGAGTAATACATTATTAAAAATTACTTTTATCATCAGGTTTTTTCATGGATTTCATTTAAAAAAGGACATTATACGTATTTAATATAAACAAAATTATATTTTATAACGAATTATAATTTGATACAATAATTTATGGTTGACAATATTTGTGATTACATATGAATATATATAAGATAGAATTTAAAAACGTTTTTTTTTTTAAATATTTGAATAAATAAGGAAGGTGCTTTTGTATAAAGCCCTCATTAAAAAGTCGAATTTATCATTTTTACTTCGCATTTTCATTTCCGCCTCGTATAATCTTATCCACAACCGAACATTTTTTAATCATTCCTTTTTCTCTGAAAATCTCCTCATTATCTCCCGCCAAGTATTATTTTCTCGCCCTTGTAAAGAACTTTGCCCGTGATCTTTACTTTTATCTTTTTAATAAGCAGTGTTAAATTTCAGTTTCTTCAAAGTTTAGTTCCTTGGGGAGGTTTCAGGATTACGTATAATATGAAATCCACATCTATTACGCTGAACTGAAAGTTTTGCAGGATTTGGATCGAAAATTTTCGAAGTAGAAAATATTTATTTTTACCCATTTTTAATCATCTTTATATTCTCCGTCATTTTCTATAACATTTATGACATGTCATGTTTCGGACACCTTTTTAATTTCGTCTTGGAAGAACTTTTATGGGTTTGCAGCAAAATAACCGTTTAAAGAATTTTCGGTCACTTGTATATTACTGATATTTTTATCAATAAAATGTTTCAGGCTGTTAAACAGATAAAAATACGGTGGTGTTATGTCTGGATTATAAGGTGGATGAGCTACAGTTTTCCATCGTAATTCATTAATTTTCGGTTGAATTCATTGTGACTTGGGACGCCAGGCGTTATTTTGTTGAAGAATCAAATTCCGTCTTTTGAGTAATACAGGCCATTTAGTTAGAATAAACAGCTTTAAATTTCCTTAGACGACAATGAGGGATAATTTTTGTTATTCAAAAACAGTTCAAAATAAACCAAATTCCCATCGCAAACTTTCTTTAAATGTAATTCTGACTTAGTGGTGAGAATAGGCTTATTTTTTTGGCTTTACCCATTGTTTTTCGTATTTTTAGGTTTACGCAATTTTCATTCGAATTCTTCTTCAATGGCACAACAACCCCATGGTGGGCCAAGACTGCCTGATGCCAGATTATGAAATATGAGATGTTTTTCTTTTTTTACGGGGTAGGGTTGTCAGCCCAATGCTCTACATTCATATTAGACTGGGACCTACGGTTTAAAGTAGATTACGAACCACTAGAAATATCTAGACTCAAATCCGAACCTGTGGCATACTTTATAATTTACTGGATGCTGCTTTTATGAACCAATCTGAAGTTGGTTTCCTCTTTCCGCTCACCATGCTTTCATTGAACCCAAACAAAAAATGTAATAATAAACAAATGTTAGCCGCTTCTCTATCCTCAATAAATATTCAAGACAAATGTGATATACCTTAGTGTTGATATTGTTTGGAAACTGATATAGGTGACAAATCTTTTTGTATAAGGAAGGATTTCAAAGTAGACCACCAGGAACCTTATATCTAACTGATTATAATTCCAGATAATTAACGAAAAGATCCAACATTGTTTCAATTCTCTCATGTATAGGTTTTATAAGGACCACCATAGTACCATGTGGTTTAATAAGTTGATAATCTAGTGCTGTTCTATATTATTAAATTTTCTCTGTATTCTGTTATAAACATGAAGGAAAAGAAGCAACTTGCTTTTGGAAGCTTCTGGACTATCAAATTCTTCTCATTTCTTATATAATATCATTGGATTACCGACATAAAATGAAGTATAGGAATATTATTCATTTTCTGAAACCTGGTAGCATTTTCTATAGCAATCAGCATTATATTATATTCTGATTTCTTATGAGCTCATAAAATGATGTTTGAAACGATAAGAACGCTGTATTCAAATTCTCAAATATGAACAAGATATTTTTCGTTAGTGATTGGATTCTCTCGGAATGGATGGGACTCAGGATGCTTCTTCGTGAAACTATCATGAAAAAATAATGTTTAATCTGCCGTGCATTGCCAATATACCTTTCTTTTTATCAATTTTATATTTTGAGTGTAATACATGATGGTATGCTTTGGCAATATTGTTTTGCGTGACATATAAATATCATTTGTCAATGAATCATTACCGGTATGAGAAAAGACAATTGTACCATCTCTTTCATTGATATGTAGCGATAAAAATTCATCAGGTGAAACCCAATAACATTAACCAGTCATGTATGATAAGCGCGGAATGATTTGAAAAGAATATATGGAAAATTGAAATTACTTAAGATATTCTGCATTTGGCATGTATGGAAAAGGACATATTACATATTATTGGATAAATCATTTCGCTCAGATTTCTTTTCTGAATTAAAATTCTCATTGATTCGATTAAAATTAGCCTCAATCTAAACATTAACCTCACGTGAAGATTATAATGGTGCATGACAAAATTCCATTGCATTTTCTATAAGAGTGTCTTTCTGATATTCATAAGCATATTCATTTGAATCATCTTTGAAAACTTAATTTTCAGATATTATATAAATTATAATGGGATCATCAAGAAATATATCATTATATTTTATAACGATGTGCTCATCTGAAAACCTGAAACTTTTGATGTATAGCGGATTTGTATTCAGTTAATGTTAATATCGATCTATCTGTAATAATCAATGATTTTCCATAAAATAATCTCGCGTATCAATGTTTCAAACTTGAAATGAGATATTTGAACATGGTATCAATATCAGGATTTATTATATATATCTTATATATTTGATCGAAAATGCCTGATGAAATAATTCAATATATTAATTCTGGATCAACATTTTTATTTAAAATGATTTTCAAATATATCAAATACAAAATAAAGTTATAATTTATAAAATTAAGATGTGATATTCAGAATATGAAGAGTATGAAATATTTTGAATATAAAAAATATTAAATGAAATCATATGGAGATTAATGATATGTCTTATCAGTGTAATAATTTTATTCATGTAGCATGTTATCAGAAAATGAATGAAATGATGGCATAATTTTCTATATGTTTTGTTTCATGATTTCAATTCTTTCATTCCATAGTTAGGAAAATCTATGTATATCATTGGATTTAGTATAATTTCCATTCACTATGCATTTGTAAATCGAAACTGGGGGATCAATTCAGGTCTACATCTGGTGATGTAAATAAAATAATTCTCTTTCACTTCTGTGAAATTGTGAATGGGCTGAGTGCCATGTAGCTAAGTGGAGTATCTCAGTGTTATATGTTATTGATTGCAAGTTTCAATTTTTCATACGATGGGTATTCAAGAGCAATACATGT